>CATNEM010000149.1:3537500-3585000 GCA_950096795.1 Macrostomum cliftonense
CTGGTTGGTTGGTTTAATTACTCTTAGCCTACTGGTTGAAGCTGGTTGTCTGGTTTTATTACTCTTAGCCTAATGACTGACGCTGGTTGGCTGGTTTTATTACTTTAGCCTGCTTAATGGTTGATGCTGGTTGGTTGGTTTAATTACTCTTAGCCTAATGTGTGAAGCTGGTTGGCTGGTTTTATTGCTCTAGCCTGCTTAATGGTTGATGCTGGTTGGTTGGTTTAATTACTCTTAGCCTAATGACTGACCCTGGTTGGCTGGTTTTTTTGCTCTAGCCTAATTAATGGTTGATGCTGATTGGTTGGTTTAATTACTCTTAGCCTAATGACTGACGCTGGTTGGCTGGTTTTTTTGCTCTAGCCTGCTTATTGGTTGATGCTGATTGGTTGGTTTAATTCCTCTTAGCCTAATGTGCGAAGCTGATTGGCTGGTTTGATTATTCTAGCCAAATTGCTAATTTTTCCAGCGTCAAAGTTTAACAAAAACGGACAGTATCCTAAAAAATCTTTTTTTGGTCACAGATACCACACTTTCCATTACCTGACAATCGTTGTCTGAAGCACTGAGCGAATCAACATCTTTATTAGGCGCAACCGAGTTCGCCAAAGGTAGCAAATCAAAACGTATGGGAGCCAGACGGCTCTTCTTCTTAGCTGATAGGTTTTGCATTTTTTTCTGAAAAATATCATATTGCATTGGAATAAAGGTTTTTTGGAGATTTTTTTTTCGACAGCTATAAATATTTGAATCTTTTTATTCGCACGTTATTTTGAATTAAGATAAAACAAAAAAACAACAGACGAAAGTGATTTATAAAATTGATGCGTTAAAAAAACCTATTGATTAGGCATCCGTTTGGTTAACTCAATGATTTTTTGTGTCAAAGCAAGCGTGTATTTATGAAGTCTAAGAAAGCAGCAACTAAAGATTGTGTTAGAATAATAATAGAGGCTTAAGCTAAAAAAGCAATAAAACGTGTCGTATTTATTATCATATAAAAATAGGGTATAAAAATTAAGTTTTTGTATTTGTCAACGCAATGTAAAGCATGTGGTCTATTGTATTTAAATACATGTAAAGAAAGCCTACGACTTTGTAGGTGGAACAAGCCAAAAATAGTCGCAATATAGGACAATGCGGATCTGTACCTGTAACAATACATAATAGAGTGGCAAGCCATGGATGCTTACTTACTATTGTATTGTACTAGTATATGCTGCTAATAAAGCATTATAAATATTAATGTTATTATAAAGGCAAATGTTCAATGAAGACCACGAAAACTGGCAGCCTAAAACTGTATATTTGCCATTTATAAAATGATTTAATGGATAATAATAATAAAACCGATCAATTGTCAACGTGTTAAGGTATTTAATTAAACATAATGTACTACTGAACTAAATATTTATCTCTCTAGCCAATCTCTAGCCTATGCAGTTGTAGCCTAGAGGTTAAGGCCGTAGTCTTTTAACCGGAAGGTCGTGAGTTCGAGCCCTGGCTCTAGAAAAAAAATCTACGCCCTTGAGCAAGATACTTAATTCTGCATTTCTTCAGTCCACCCAGACTAAATCGGGTACCCCAGTTTGAGCTGAGTAAATTTAGAGTGGGTGTTGCGGCCACTCCAGCCCGTCAGGACTGAGCAGCCGTACACAACCCCCCTCGGATTCGTGGCGCATTTACTGACAGCGGTTTTAACCAAATTAGTAAACTTTAAATTGTAGAGAATTCTTGTAATGGTCTCTTTGTTCGTATAAGAACAGCAAATATAAGCTTAGTGAATAAATTAAGCAGTAATAAAATAAGCAATCGAAGACATTATCGATATTAAAAAAACAGTTACCAGGCGATTCCGAAATTATAATTCGAAGCGCGCATTTAAATTTTCAAAAACTTGCCTCCCTTCCGAGCTTAGCACCGCGTTATCAACAAATGAAAAGTATAACGTTCTAAACATATTTATTATTGTAGCAATATAAAACGCAACAAGTCTAGAAAATCACACGGGTTAGGAAAGAAAATAATTTCAGCAGTTTACTTTATATATAGACATATATATATATATACTTTAGTCGAGGCTGTATTAATGATACTGGCGACAAGAGTTCCGTCTTAGTTACTGACTGATCGCTGAATTAAGCCTTTCTACCTGAAATGTTTAAACGAAGAGAAACAAAAATACTACAATTAAGTTAAATGGCATAAACAAGATCTTATTGTGTGGAATGCAATAAGCTAGAGAATTTAAATTTAGTCGTTTCCAGTAAAATAATGAAAGATCGTAATATTTCTACTTATAGTAGACTTATACGAGCTACAGAATAATTCACAAAAAAGAAAACAATTTTTTCATATTTCTACTTACAGTAGAGTAGTTAAGATAATTTAATAAAAAATACAGACTTAAAAGAGTAACTCACCCACTCAGTGGCCAGTTTAGGCGTATTAGCGTACAGTCTAATCACCCGATCCGATCTAGTCAGATGCAATTCAAAGAAAGCCCCATCCGGCACTTTATGCGGCGCTCCGGACGGAGCTCTGCCAGTTAGTCGGACGGCTTTCACCTCGGCCAGGCTAAGCTCGCTTGGCCGTTGGCCAGACGGATCTCGCTGGCCGTCCCAGTAGCGCAGCTGGTGCCTGACCGGGTCAAGCAGAAACTGCCGGGCCGTCCATTGGCGCAACAATTTGCCCTGCTTGTGCAGCGTAGATTCTAGAAAATTCGACGGACGCCTAGTTGTCGGCAGGCGAGGCGGCGGAGGACGTTCAGGTAGCGGCCTGACTTCGGGTTCAGCTTCTTCTTGAACAGTTTCTTCGTCGTATTCAAACGCCGGATCTTCAACGCCCGGACTAGCTTGAGGACTAGTCGACAATCTCGTCGCCGGCAAAGACGACAGCTGAGGCGGCGGCGGACGCATCGGCGGAGTTTTCAACCCGACAGTCGACATACTAGTTGTCGTTGCCGTTGTCGTCGACGTGGTTGTCGAAGAAGCGACAGCTGAAGTTTTGAACGCTCGATCCAGTAGCTGGTGACTATGTTCGATGTGCCAACGTTCGGCGAAATTCGTCTGGCTCGATCGGCGATATCGGCGACCACCTCGACCTGTTGGACGCAATAACCGGCGCCAAGCTTCCCGACAGTCGATGCCGTTTAATTCGGCGAATGATTCAATAGCGGAGCCAAGGCTTGAAGCAGTTTCACCGGGATAATAGTTGTAGCCGAGTTCCACTTCGTCATCGTCGTGCTGAAGCTGCTGTCGGCCATGTTTGGATTGTTCGCCGACAGCCGAATCGTCGGCTGCCTTGCCGGCGTCTTTCGTTGTCAACAACGCCGAGGCGGCCGATTTTGCTTCGCTAGCCGCCAGATGCCAACGACGCTCTTGGCTGTACAAATCGGGGTCGGCGCTGGCACCGTAGGCGGCCTCTTCTCGGGTGAAATAGGCCCAGCTGCAACGGTAAGTTCAGTGAGCGATTCTGGCATTGCTTGGCGCTGAGTTTGTAGCTAAATTGGCGTTGCTGTAGGCTTGCTTATCTGCCTGCTCATCATTATTGCACTGCTAATCTGCCTGCTCATCATTATTGCACTGCTAATCTGCCTGCTCATCATTATTGCACTGCTAATCTGCCTGCTCATTATTGCACTGCTAATCTGCCTGCTCATTATTGCACTGCTAATCTGCCTGCTCATCATTATTGCACTGCTTATCTGCCTGCTCATCATTATTGCACTGCTAATCTGCCTGCTCATTATTGCACTGCTAATCTGCCTGCTCATCATTATTGCACTGCTTATCTGCCTGCTCATCATTATTGCACTGCTAATCTGCCTGCTCATTATTGCACTGCTAATCTGCCTGCTCATCATTATTGCACTGCTAATCTGCCTGCTCATTATTACACTGCTAATCTGCCTGCTCATTGTTATTGCACTGCTAATCTGCCTGCTCATCATTATTGCACTGCTAATCTGCCTGCTCATTATTACACTGCTAATCTGCCTGCTCATTGTTATTGCACTGCTAATCTGCCTGCTCATCATTATTGCACAGCTAATCTGCCTGCTCATCATTATTGCACTGCTAATCTGCCTGCTCATCATTATTGCACTGCTAATCTGCCTGCTCATTATTACACTGCTAATCTGCCTGCTCATTGTTATTGCACTGCTAATCTGCCTGCTCATCATTATTGCACTGCTAATCTGCCTGCTCATTATTATTGCACTGCCAATCTGCCTGCTCATCATTATTGCACTGCTAATCTGCCTGCTCATTGTTATTGCACTGCTAATCTGCCTGCTCATCATTATTGCACTGCTAATCTGCCTGCTCATTATTACACTGCTAATCTGCCTGCTCATTGTTATTGCACTGCTAATCTGCCTGCTCATTGTTATTGCACTGCTAATCTGCCTGCTCATCATTATTGCACTGCTAATCTGCCTGCTCATTATTACACTGCTAATCTGCCTGCTCATTGTTATTGCACTGCTAATCTGCCTGCTCATCATTATTGCACTGCTAATCTGCCTGCTCATTATTATTGCACTGCCAATCTGCCTGCTCATCATTATTGCACTGCTAATCTGCCTGCTCATTGTTATTGCACTGCTAATCTGCCTGCTCATTGTTATTGCACTGCTAATCTGCCTGCTCATCATTATTGCACTGCTAATCTGCCTGCTCATTGTTATTGCACTGCTAATCTGCCTGCTCATTGTTATTGCACTGCTAATCTGCCTGCTCATTGTTATTGCACTGCTAATCTGCCTGCTCATTGTTATTGCACTGCTAATCTGCCTGTTCATTATTATTGCACTGCTAATCTGCCTGTTCATTATTATTGCACTGCTAATCTGCCTGCTCATTATTGCACTGCTAATCTGCCTGCTCATTGTTATTGCACTGCTAATCTGCCTGCTCATTATTGCACTGCTAATCTGCCTGCTCATTGTTATTGCACTGCTAATCTGCCTGCTCATTATTGCACTGCTAATCTGCCTGCTCATTATTGCACTGCTAATCTGCCTGCTCATTATTGCACTGCTAATCTGCCTGCTCATCATTATTGCACTGCTAATCTGCCTGCTCATTATTGCACTGCTAATCTGCCTGCTCATTATTGCACTGCTAATCTGCCTGCTCATCATTATTGCACTGCTAATCTGCCTGCTCATCATTATTGCACTGCTAATCTGCCTGCTCATTGTTATTGCACTGCTAATCTGCCTGCTCATTGTTATTGCACTGCTAATCTGCCTGCTCATTGTTATTGCACTGCTAATCTGCCTGCTCATTGTTATTGCACTGCTAATCTGCCTGTTCATTATTATTGCACTGCTAATCTGCCTGTTCATTATTGCACTGCTAATCTGCCTGCTCATCATTATTGCACTGCTAATCTGCCTGCTCATCATTATTGCACTGCTAATCTGCCTGCTCATTATTGCACTGCTAATCTGCCTGCTCATCATTATTGCACTGCTAATCTGCCTGCTCATTATTGCACTGCTAATCTGCCTGCTCATTATTGCAAAACTAATTTGACTGATAAAATGCTTCCAAAAAGCAACTAACCGTTGAAGAATGGCTTGCTCTGTAACGGGTCGCAGCACAGAGGATGGTTGGCTTTGCGGTTGCTTTTGCTGCTGCTGCTGGTGCTTCTGCTTTCGACTCCGAGCATGGGAACTCTCATCAGCAAGATCCATAGAGTCTGGACAGAAGGCCAAATTAAGATAAGCTGTGGACGCCTCCATCTGCGAGTCTAAATAAGCCCAAAAATCGGCGTCGCCAATGTCAGCGTAAAGTCTGTCAGCTTCGCAATTGCCAAGAAAATTGGCGAATCTGCAGCTAACAGTGTGATAGGCCAGAGTTAGCATGAACTGCTGATTGAATTCAAACGACAAGGGGAACTGATGGAGCAGCTGGTGTACAGCGTCTAGGAATAGGAGAAACACGGGCGAGAATTGGTTGCTCTCTGGGCCTTTTAGTCGGCCGAATCTGGAAAAAGCAGCGGGAAGAGAATTTAAGCTATTTGCGAGGATATTTTAGCACTAGTTTTAAGCCAAAAATTTTAAGTGATGCTGATGCAACCGGAAGTGTTTTAATGAAGCTAACGGGCATGGTAACTAAAGCCACCAGAAGTGATAAACTATGCCCAGTGGATATGATACTGAAGCCACCGGAAGTGGATATACTAAACCCACCGGAAGTGATAAACTGAAGCCACCGGAAGTGGATATACTAAACCCACCGGAAGTGATAAACTGAAGCTACCGGAAGTGATAAACTAAAGCTACCGAAAGTGATAAACTTAAGCCACCGGAAGTGATAAACTGAAGCCACTGGAAGCGATAAACTCAAGCAACCGGAAGTGATAAACTGAAGTCACCGGAAGTGATAAACTGAAGCCACCGGAAGTAATAAACTCAAGCAACCGGAAGTGATAAACTGAAGCCACCAGAAGTGATAAACTGAAGCCACCGGAAGTGATAAACTGAAGCCACCGGAAGCGATAAACTCAAGCAACCGGAAGTGATAAACTGAAGCAACCGGAACAGCTAACAAGTACAACTAAGAGAAGTGAAAATCAAGTCCAGAAATAGATTTTAAACAACTGGAACGTAATAATTGCGCTACGGGAAGTGACCGTTTTACAACCGGAAGTGATAGTTAAACTATTTAAAGTTATTATGAGGTATTTTTTCTAGAAATAAAAGCTATATTAGAGGCTTAAAAATCGAAAATTGTCATCTCACCGGCTATCAAACTGATGCCCAAATAGCAACCAATCTTTCTCTAATAGCGACCGAAATCCAGCAATAGTTCTATAGTGCTGGTCGAGCATCAGCTGGGCCAATGACAGTACAGCGGCAGTGGCGTCCCAGCCGTCCTCCAGGGCAACTAGCACTGAGCGAGCTTGACAAGCGATCAGATTGACAATAGTTCCAGATAAATCTAGCAGGCACTGAACTAAATTTAGCCATCTAGTGTCTTCGAATGCGTGAAAGAAACTCGGCTTTTTGGATAATTTCTGTTGCTGCGACGTTGTCGTTGACTGAAGCGGCAATGGTTTGCCTGGCAGGCACACTTTCAGCAGGCGTTTGTACGAGTCGCGTACAGCCTGTACTGTGGGGTACTCGTCTATTGGGATTAGTTCGGCTGATTCAAGGCGGTGGGCCCGGATCTGGGGGGGGGGGTTGATAAATTGCGGTTATATTGGATTTTGGATTAGCGCTGACAAGGAAAAGTCACAGATTTTGGTTAAGAAAAAGGAGACAGGAAGGTGGGAGCAGAATGGGGAGAAATGGGGGATAGATGGGGAGAAATGAGGCATAGATGGGGAGAAATTAGGCATAGATGGGGAGAAATGAGGTATAGATGGAGAAAAATTAGGTACAGATGAGGAGAAATGAGACATAGTTGGAGAGAAATACTAGATGGGGATGGGGAGAAACGAGGCATAGATGGGGAGAAATGAGGTATAGATGGGGAGAAATGAGGTATAGATGGAGAGAAATGAGGTATAGATGGGGAGGAATAAGGCATATATGGGGAGAAATGAAGCATAGATGGGGAGAAATGAGGGAAAGATTGTAAGAAATGAGGCATAGATGGGGCATAGACACTTTAGAAATCCCCGAAAGCCTACCTTAGCAATAGACGACCTATCAGCGAATATGTACAGCTGAATGCTTTGGCTAGCTCCGCCTTCACCGCCGACAGCGGGATCGAGACTGTGGCTGGACAGGTGACGACGAATGCCGGCGTCCATGGATGCTGCAGGCGATCTGCTGCCTGCACGTTCGGTACGTAATGGATTTACAATTAAACTAAGTTTTGCACAATCTCTAGCTGTGAGGTTAAAGTAAAAGCTTGGGAATCTTTCCCATGTCCACCTCCTGGTCCAAGCTGGTCACATCTCCCAAATCTCTCAATGAGTGTTCTTCACTTCCGATTATTCCACTTTCCACTTCCCTCCCCCAGCCTGTCTGTCCCTCACCCAGCCTGTCTGTCCCTCACCCAGCCTGTCTGTCCCTCCCTCAGCCTGTCTGTCCCTCACCCAGCCTGTCTGTCCCTCACCCAGCCTGTCTGTCCCTCATCCAGCCTGTCTGTCCCTCACCCAGCCTGTCCACCTTTTCCTTGGCTTTTAAAGCGCATAAAAATTGTACTAAAAATAAGTGAAAATCTCTTGCTCGTTAATATTGTTAACTGATAATTAGAGTTATAACGCAATAAAACTTCAATTATAAAAAACTGATTAAAAATGTAGCTTCTTCAGGTAAGGAATGCGTCCTTCGGTTATAAAAATGATAAAAATATTTTTAACTGTATAATTTATACCTATTTTTAATCATTTAGCTAAAATAATTATATCTGCATTAAATATCTACCCTGCCTGACTGCGCATTCATATAATTATACTACTGACTACTGGCGCAAATAGTAGTGCCAATCGGATGGTTAAATTAAAATTTCGCATGCAAAAAAATCCGATCTAATTGAAAGACTAAAATTTTTTTTGCGTTTTTGTTCAATTATTGATGATAGCTATTTAAAAAAAAGTGAAGCAACAATAAATGGCACGATTTTTAACTATATACCAAATGCAAGCGTTAGACTTTTAGCATTAAACGAAGGTAGTTTAGATCGGCCCAGGGTTAGCCATTGACGACCGCGGTTAGGCAAAGGTTGAAAGTTCGCGGCAGCTGCTGCTACGAATTGTTCCTCATTGACAGTTTCATCTGTCTCAACAATGACAGCATCAGCTCCAATGCGACTTTTTCCTACAGCTAGTCTGCTGGTGTTACGAGACTTCACACTGTCACACTGTTGTCGCTGTTTCTTACGTCGTATAGTGGCAAAAAAGTCTGTAGTCCGTCTGACTAACAAGCTATCGGATTCTGTATCGGATTTTTAAAAAAAATCGTTACTTAAGACCAGTATGACGGTCAAGGCGCGATCAAACTACTTAGCTTTTCAGAGTTAGTAGTATGAAATAAAGTTTTTTAATAGCAAATGCACTTACGAGTATGTAAATTGGGGGGGTGCATAAGATACAGCTTTTGACTGCTGTTACAGTAACGAAAAAAATATTCTTACTAGTGTAAAACTTGCAAAGTGCCGAGACTTAATACTGTGTACAGATTGTGTAGTGCTCAGATTGAGAGCTGTGTACAGGCTTGTACAGAGCCGATATTGAGAGCTGTGCACAGATTTGTACAGAGCCGAGACTGAGAGCTGTGCACAGGCTTGTACAGAGCCGAGATTGAGAGCTGTGTACAGATCTGCACAGAGCCGAGACTTAGAGCTGTGTACAGATCTGCACAGAGCCGAGACTGAGAGCTGTGTACAGGCTTGTAAAGAGCCGAGACTGGAGCTGTGTACAGGCTTGTACAGAGCCGAGACAGAGAGCTGCGTACAGGTGTAAATTTTTTTTTCAGGATTTAAATGTATCGATAGAAAACAGTACACAGGCATTGGCCTAACGCAAAGTAATAAAGAAATAAAAAATTGAAGCAATATTGGCTTCAAGTTTGAGACCTTCACTACTGGACAGTAAAAATTCACCTGACTTGAACAATAGCACTGATCGAATGCCTTTAGGTCTAAGATTGTTTGACGAAACATTAAACAGCTGGTGAGTCGGAAGTTGCAGGCTGCGCGGTAGTGTATTACTACTGCAGCCATTGTCACCTGGGCCCCAGAAGCGGTTTTAATTCATATTAAAATTGCATTAATTGGTTAACTATAATGTAGAAATCTATATAATTACACAACACTTTACTAAACAGAAAAGCACATGCAGAATAAATACAAAGGCGCGCAAAATTTTTATAGATTCTAATTAAGGAATAATTGAAATTGGGATAATAGGGGATAAATATCCCAATTAGGGGATGAATATAATCGATCTCGAATAGACGATAATTATGATGGATCCTAATTAGGGAACAAATATAATGGATTCTAAATAGGGGATAAATACAATGGATCCCAATTTAGGGATAATATAATGGATACCAATTAAGGGATAAATTAAACTAAAGGATGTCAATTAAGGGACAGAAAAATGGACCGAATTTAGAGGAAACATAATAAATCCTTTTTTAGGATAAGTTAATAGATCCCAATTATGGGGCGATGATAAATATAAGGGATCAAAATAAGGGAATAATTACAATGGAACCTACTAAAAAAATACTCGATTTGATAAATCAAAATTCTAATAAAAAGTAGAATGCATAATACTTTGTATCCCAATTAAGTAGCCACGTAGGACAATCTAAATCTAAATGATTCACTATAATGAACTTATTCCCAGACAGGGTCTTCGCAGTAAGAGACCGTCTTTACGTCTTTACGGGGGGTTGTAGCCTAGTGGTTAGAGCATCGGACTCACGACTTGAAGGTCGGGGGTTCGATTCCCGACTCCACTGGTACAATTTGTGTCCTTTAGCAAGACACTTAACTCTGCATTGCTTCAGTTCACCCAGCTGTTAAATGGGTACCAGCATCAGCTGGGGTAATTGAAGGTGGGTGTGGCGTCCCCCAAGTCCATGGACTGAACAGCTGTACGCAGTCTTCAGAAGCGCCGCGCAATCGCTGCGGCTGCGCTGTTGGCTGCACATCTGGCCCGATTGGGACAGGTGTAATCAATTATTATTATTAAATTATTATTAATATATTAATTATTATTAATTATTTATATCCCAGACAGGAGAAAAACAACAGCAGCCAATAAATAGAGAACAGCACAACACCAAGCGGCACGACAATTATAGTAAAATCTGTGCAAAAAAAGAAACAACAAGCGACTCACTCTTCAATTTGGCCGCCCCGCTGCGCACCGAACTGAAAAGCCGATCCAACTGACTAGACGGTCCTCCGCTGCTCTCCGGGCCTTGCCGACGTCGACGAGAGGAAAAGTCGCTAGCAACAATATCCGACAAATTGTCTTCTTTTGTAGGAGCCGGCGGCAGCTGTGGCGGCGGAGGCAGCGGCGGCGGCGTCTGCGCAACCTGGCTCGCCGCCTCGTCGCCTTGTTGGGCGTCCTCAAACTGATCGTCCTCGGAAGAATTGTCTGCGTCTGCGGCGGGACTGTCGGCGACGTTGGATTCTTCGCCTTCGGACAGGGCGGCCACCGAATGATGGAGCACTTTGACGGCGGGTTCCGATTCGACAATGATGTTGTCTGCTAGAGAGCTGGCGTGGGCGCAGGCGGCCAGCGATTGGAACAGTCGCTCCTTAATTAATTAGGCGTGGAAGCTTTTGGTAAATTAGGTATTACGCTATTTGTCTGCTGTCTGTCTTTTCTGTATATTAGGCTGTCTGCATATCGGAGAGGCTAAAAAATACCTGTGTGTCTGTCTACCTGTCTGTCTACCTGTCTGTCTACCTGTCTGTCTACCTGTCTGTCTACCTGTCTGTCTACCTGTCTCTCTGTCTGTGTGTCTGTCTATCTACCAGTATCTGTCTGTCTTTCTGTCTGTCTGTGTGTCTGTCTGTCTGTCTATCCATATATCTATCTGTCTGTCTGTCTGTCTGTCTGTTTGTCTGTCTGTCTACCTGTCTGTCTACCTGTCTATCTATCTATCTGTCTGTGCGTCTGTCTGTCTGTCTGTCTGTGTGTCTGTCTGTCTGTCTGTCTGTCTGTCTGTCTGTCTGTCTACCTGTCTGTCTACCTGTCTATCTATCTATCTATCTGTCTGTCTACCTGTCACTCACTACGTCCCGTCACTATGCCAGCCAGCACAGCCTCGCCGATGCCTCACCTGCTCCTCAGACAGTCGCACAACATCCGCACCATCAGCAGCAGCAGCAGCGCCGCCGCCGCCGCCAGACCAGGCCAGACTTTTTCCTTGAAACGAGCCGGCTCGAAATAATAGAGCACCGTTGCTATGACAACGCCAAACAACAGCGGGAAAGCGAGATTGTCGATGCGCTTTGCCGAGGCGTCGCAACGACTCATCCGCTACGGCGCGAGGCACGATAAGAACAGCCGGGTACGATGGCACCAGATCGTGCTCGAAATTGGCGCAGCAAATTCTCAGACAAGCGGCATCAAGGACGCGCTGATTGAGCAGACCGAGGCGGCGAAGATCCTCGTAGCCGGGCGTTTCCAATGTCTCGAGCAGAAGCTCCGATGTTGGACGGGAGCGTCGGTGATGGCGGCTGGTGGCGCCGCTGGAGCCCGGAGCGCGAATTGGGACGTCTGCTGAATATCAAGAAGAGGCAGGGTAGCTGCAAGATGCTTCAGGGCCACTTCAACTAATGAGATGCTTCAGGGCCACTTCAGCTACTGAGATGCTTCAGGGCCAATTCAGCTACTGAGATGCTTCAGGGCCAATTCAGCTACTGAGATGCTTCAGGGCCAATTCAGCTACTGAGATGCTTCAGGGCCAATTTAGCTACTGAGATGCTTCAGGGCCAATTCAGCTACTGAGATGCTTCAGGGCTACTTCAGCTACTGAGATGCTTCAGGGCCACTTCAGCTACTGAGATGCTTCAGGGCCAATTCAGCTACTGAGATGCTTCAGGGCTACTTCAGCTACTGAGATGCTTCAGGGCCACTTCAGCTACTGAGATGCTTCAGGGCCAATTCAGCTACTGAGATGCTTCAGGGCTACTTCAGCTACTGAGATGCTTCAGGGCCACTTCAGCTACTGAGATGCTTCAGGGCCACTTCAGCTACTGAGATGCTTCAGGGCCACTTCAGCTACTGAGATGCTTCAGGGTCACTTCAGCTACTGAGATGCTTCAGCGCTACTTCAGCTACTGAGATGCTTCAGGGCCACTTTAGCTACTGAGATGCTTCAGGGCTACTTCAGCTACTGAGATGCTTCAGGGCCACTTCAGCTACTGAGATGCTTCAGGGTCACTTCAGCTACTGAGATGCTTCAGGGCTACTTCAGCTACTGAGATGCTTCAGGGCTACTTCAACTACTGAGATGCTTCAGGGCCAATTCAGCTACTGAGATGCTTCAGGGTCACTTCAGCTACTGAGATGCTTCAGCGCTACTTCAGCTACTGAGATGCTTCAGGGCCACTTTAGCTACTGAGATGCTTCAGGGCTACTTCAGCTACTGAGATGCTTCAGGGCTACTTCAGCTACTGAGATGCTTCAGGGTCACTTCAGCTACTGAGATGCTTCAGGGCCAATTCAGCTACTGAGATGCTTCAGGGCTACTTCAGCTACTGAGATGCTTCAGGGCTACTTCAGCTACTGAGATGCTTCAGGGCCACTTCAGCTACTAAACACTATGGCCACATAAGCTACTGAGATGCTTCAGGGCCAATTCAGCTACTGATATGCTTCAGGGCTACTTCAGCTACTGAGATGCTTCAGGGCCAATTCAGCTACTGAGATGCTTCAGGGCCACTTCAGCTACTGAGATGCTTCAGGGCTACTTCAGCTACTGAGATGCTTCAGGGCCAATTCAGCTACTGAGATGCTTCAGGGCCAATTCAGCTACTGAGATGCTTCAGGGCTACTTCAGCTACTGAGATGCTTCAGGGCCACTTCAGCTACTGAGATGCTTCAGGGCTACTTCAGCTACTGAGATGCTTCAGGGCTACTTTAGCTACTGAGATGCTTCAGGGCTACTTCAGCTACTGAGATGCTTCAGGGCTACTTCAGCTACTGAGATGCTTCAGGGCTACTTCAGCTACTGAGATGCTTCAGGGCTACTTCAGCTACTGAGATGCTTCAGACCCATTTCAGCTACTGAGATGCTTCAGGGCCACTTCAGCTAGTGAGATGCTTTAGGGCCACTTCAGCTAATGAGATCATTCAAAAGGACAATTACCATGTTCAGTATCAAGCACGGAGGCGCGCTCAGAAGCCGGCATTTTGTCAGCCAGAGGCGAAGGCGGCGGACGCAAGCTGCTGCGCCATTGATGCTCCTGTTGGTGCCGATGAGAGCCGGCAGAGGCGCCTCCGGGTCGCAGGGTCATCAGCTTATTGGCGGCGGCGTGCGCGGCACTGCTGGTTTGCTTGGCTATGCGACGGCTGAAAATTGGGAAATGGCATAAAAGTACATCGTTGGTTGGCACTAGAGGATTGCGATGCCATAGGTATTGACATCTCATGATTAGGCTAGAGACTATTTAGAAAGCTAAAAGTAGCTTATATATTTACAATAGGGTTAGATAACAAAAATAACTTGACGCACTTAGTTTAAAAGACCGGAGAAGACCGGAAGCACCCTACTTAGATGGTCGGAAGAACTTTACATTGAAGACCGGAAGTAACTTAAATAAAAGACCGGAAGCACCTTACTTAAAAGGCCGGAAGCACCTTACTTAAAAGGCCGGAAGCACCTTAATTAAAAGTCCGGAAGCACCTTACTTAAAAGGCCGGAAGCACCTTACTTAAAAGGCCGGAAGCACCTTACTTCGATGGCCGGAAGCACCTTACATAAAAGGCTGGAAGCACCTTACTTCGATGGCCGGAAGCACCTTACTTCGATGGCCGGAAGCACCTTACTTAAAAGGCCGGAAGCACCTTACTTAGATGGCCGGAACCACCTTACTTAGATGGCCGGAACCACCTTACTTGAAAGACCGGAAGCACCTTACTTAAAAGACTGGAAGTAAATCGCTTAGAAGACCAGAAGCAATTTACATAAAAGATCAGATGCACCTTACTTAGATGGCCGGAAGCACTTTACCGGACCGGAAGACCGGAACTAATTCACTAACAAGACCGGAAGTACCAATATAAACATTTCTGAAAGCACAAAAACACTGCGTTAAGAACTCACGACAGAGTGTAGGGCTTGGAATGCGACTTCTTAGCTTTTTTGCCTTTCACTAAGCCGCCAGCAATTGAAAGCTCAATTTCAATTTCCGCGGAGGTCCCAGCCGCTGCTTGTGCCGCCACGGAGGAAGATGCAGGCGTCGTCGACTGTTGCAGGGGAGCGTCAGCGAATTCGTCCTCTAAATCGTCGACTAAACGGCCACCTTCGGTAGAGAGAGCGAAGTACTCGCGTACACTGCTCGGCTGGCGGGCCGTTCGGATTCGTTCGAGCAGCTCCTGCATGGGCAGTTTTTTAGGGTTTTACTGATATTACTAACTGACTGACTGACTGACTGACTGACTGACTGACTGACTGACTGACTGACTGACTGACTGACTGACTGACTGACTGACTGACTGACTGACTGACTGACTGACTGACTGACTGACTGACTGACTGACTGAGTACTGACTCTCACCTGAATCTCTTCCGCGCTAGCATCAAAGCCAATCTTCAACGCCTCAAAGGTGCCCGACTTAAACAGCACCTGCTGTCGAACCGAGTGCCGATTCTGTACGGACGGCAGCAGCGCCGGATCCCGCTCCGATTTACCCAGCTCTTTGGCTTTGTGCAGAGCCGCGATGGGAAAACAGCGCACAACAGGCTTCTCCGATTGGAGTACATTCGACGGGACGCCTTTGAATATGAGGCTGCAATTGGTGCAGGTTGCGGGAGAAACAAGTATAGGACTGAGTAACAATTTATAAAAAAACAGCTGATTATAAAGACCTGGGAGGGTGGCTGACGTTGAGCCTGAGGATCTCAAAGGGTGGCTGAGGTGGAGCCTGAGGATCTGAGAGTGTGGCTGAGGTTGAGCCTGAGGATCTCAAAGGGTGGCTGAGTTTGAGCCTGAGGATCTCAAAGGGTGGCTGAGGTTGAGCCTGAGGATCTCAAAGGCTGGCTGAGGTTGAGCCTGAGGATCTGGGAGGCTGGCTGAGGTTGAGCCTGAGGATCTGGGAGGGTGGCTGAGGTTGAGCCTGAGGATCTCAAAGGCTGGCTGAGGTTGAGCCTGAGGATCTCAAAGGGTGGCTGAGGTTGAGCCTGAGGATCTCAAAGGCTGGCTGAGGTTGAGCCTGAGGATCTCAAAGGCTGGCTGAGGTTGAGCCTGAGGATCTCAAAGGGTGGCTGAGGTTGAGCCTGAGGATCTCAAAGGGTGGCTGAGGTTGAGCCTGGGGATCTCAAAGGCTGGCTGAGGTTGAGCCTGAGGATTTGGTAGAGTGGCTGAGGTTGAGCCTGAGGATCTCAAAGGCTGGCTGAGGTTGAGCCTGAGGATCTGGGAGGCTGGCTAAGGTTGAGCCTGAGGATCTGGGAGGGTGGCTGAGGTTGAGCCTGAGGATCTCAAAGGCTGGCTGAGGTTGAGCCTGAGGATCTCAAAGGGTGGCTGAGGTTGAGCCTGAGGATCTCAAAGGCTGGCTGAGGTTGAGCCTGAGGATCTCAAAGGCTGGCTGAGGTTGAGCCTGAGGATCTCAAAGGGTGGCTGAGGTTGAGCCTGAGGATCTCAAAGGGTGGCTGAGGTTGAGCCTGGGGATCTCAAAGGCTGGCTGAGGTTGAGCCTGAGGATTTGGTAGAGTGGCTGAGGTTGAGCCTGAGGATCTCAAAGGGTGGCTGAGGTTGAGCCTGGGGATCTCAAAGGCTGGCTGAGGTTGAGCCTGAGGATCTCAAAGGGTGGCTGAGGTTGAGCCTGAGGATCTCAAAGGCTGGCTGAGGTTGAGCCTGAGGATTTGGTAGAGTGGCTGAGGTTGAGCCTGAGGATTTGGTAGAGTGGCTGAGGTTGAGCCTGAGGATCTCAAAGGCTGGCTGAGGTTGAGCCTGAGGATCTCAAAGGGTGGCTGAGGTTGAGCCTGAGGATCTCAAAGGTTGGCTGAGGTTGAGCCTGAGGATCTCAAAGGGTGGCTGAGGTTGAGCCTGGGGATCTCAAAGGCTGGCTGAGGTTGAGCCTGAGGATCTCAAAGGGTGGCTGAGGTTGAGCCTGAGGATCTCAAAGGTTGGCTGAGGTTGAGCCTGAGGATCTCAAAGGGTGGCTGAGGTTGAGCCTGAGGATCTCAAAGGTTGGCTGAGGTTGAGCCTGAGGATCTCAAAGGGTGGCTGAGGTTGAGCCTGAGGATCTCAAAGGCTGGCTGAGGTTGAGCCTGAGGATCTGGCAAACTGTACTGCAAACAGAGTCTAAAATCTACACTCACCGGTAATTAGTGGCTAAGAACAAGCCCTCAGCGGGTAGCCATCCAATATCCGGCGTGAACTCGGCTGTCGCTGACGAAGCGACTCCGCTTGCAGCGGCCGCAGCAGCAGCAGCAGAGGACGACATCGTCAGAGTCTGGTGCTGCAAATAGTCGGCAGTTGTTGATTCGGAGGACTCCAACTGGAGTCGGATCGGATCCCGTCTACCGTCCGGGTACAGGTAGGCCCGCAGCTGGCGTGTCAGAGCCCGCTCGCCTGGCAACAGTGCTGGCCGAGTTATCCTAGCCTTCTGCGATTTCGGAATCTTGCAATACTCGGACCAGATACTGTCAAGCATTTCCAAGTGAGCTTCGTGCAAAAATTCGTGCAATATTTTCTTCAATCGGTCCATGCGCTGCGTTGGTAGGTTATTCTCCGAGCAGACTCGATCTAGGAACCGATCGCGAATCCAGGCTTCGAGTTCGCGCGCAAATTTTTCGCTAGCCTTGGCCGCCTGGGCATTGGCTTCGCGCTCCGCCTGCGACTGGGGAGCCGTCTGGTGCTGCTGCTGCTGCGATTCCTGCGACTCCGTCTGCGAGGAGCCACCCGCTCCGACGCCACTGATTTCGGACAAATGATTTTGTGCTTTCAATCATCATAAATGTGCTAAATTTAGAAGCCTAGGTCAACTTAATTATACGAATAGGGGTCGGAAGTCCAGAACGATGTGTACACTTGAGCGTGGGCGAGGTTAGAAAAATAGACAGGATGTACATTTAGGCGGGGCAGGGTTAGAAAATAGAATGTACATTTAGGCGGGGCAGGGTTAGAGAAGTAGAATGTACATTTATGCGGGGCAGGGTTAGAGAAGTAGAATGTACATTTAGGCGGGGCAGGGTTAGAGAAGTAGAATGTACATTTAGGCGGGGCAGGGTTAGAAAATAGACTGTAAATTTAGGCGGGGCAGGGTTAGAGAAATAGAATGTAAATTTAGGCGGGCCAGGGTTAGAGAAATAGACAAAAATGTACATTTAGACGTGGGAGGGGTTAGAACTACTTACTAGAGAATGTGTACATGATCCAGACAGTGAAAGATTGAACAGAGTTTAAGTTGTTAGTCTTGAACAACAAATTAGATAAGTCAGAAAGCTCACCCGTGGCCCTGATTAGTAGACGACAGTTCGCTAATTCGGCCTAAATCCCTGCGATTATTGGCGCCAGAGGCCCATCGACGTTTAGCGGGTTCCAACGGCATTCTAAGCGTGGCCAAAATACAAATAAAGTGCTTAGCCGCACTCTCCACAGTTTCTTCTTCAATTCGATTTAGTTCGTCAAGCTCGGCTTGGGATATTGATTCGCTATGCCGCATCACCTTGGCAACAATGTCAAGCGGAGTGGCAGTTGGATCAACTGGCTCGTTTGGCATCCATTCGGCTAATCTGCTAACGTAATAGTCGCGCAATTGGCCTTGAACAAAACGAGAAAATGCCCAATGCCAGAATGCTTCGGAGGACCAGGCGGCGCAAGATTGCACTTCTTCAGTCATGGAGGCCTGAGATGTTGACAAGGTCAATAATATTCTTAGTAACTATCGTTAAAAATCGTCTGTAAAACCTGAAAACCCTGTCAAAGATCCTTTAAACCCAGTAAAACATCCTTTAAAACATGTCAAACACTGTAAACACTGTCAAAGATCCCGTAAACCCTATCAAACATTCTGTTAACCCTGTCAAACATCCTGTAAACCCTGTCAACCATCCTGTAAACCCTGTCAAATATCTTGTAAACCCTGTCAACCATCCTGTAAACCCTGTCAAATATCTTGTAAACCCTGTCAACCATCCTGTAAACCCTCTCAAATATCTTGTAAACCCTGTCAACCATACTGTAAACCCTGACAAAAATACTGTTAACACTATCAAAGATCCTGTAAACCCTGTCAAACAGCCTGTTAAGTCTGTCACACATCGTGTAAACCCTGTCAAAGAACCCGTAAACCCTGTCAAACATCCTGTAAACACTGTCAAAGACCCTGCAGAAATAATTAAAAATCCTGTCAATTATCCTTAAAAAATCTGTCAAGGATCTCTTAAAACTGAGCACCCCAAAAACCTTAGCAACAGCCGCGCCAGCAACGCACCAGCAGCTCCGTACTATTCTGACAAGGCAACTGACAGCGAAGCCTCTCAAGCAGAGGCAGACAGCGCAGCGCGCACAGCCACTCCTCGTGCTGAGCATCAAATCGCAACGCTTGCACTAATAATTCGCAGACAATATCAAACTGCTGCTGATCCAGAGTAGACATACTCCTAGCGATGACCATGTCGTTGAGCAGGTCGACCAGTCTAAGCCGGCTAGATCGATGCGCTAGATCGCGTTTAACAGCTTTCAACGATTTTTTAGCGTCGGCTATCCGACGATCGAACACGTGGCGAACGCAGAGCTCTAAGATTTGCAGCTTCTGACGGTGGATATCGGCTGAGGAGGCCAGGCGCTGATGGCTGGGCGGCGGCAGCAGCAGATCTTCAAGGCGTTGACCCGGCGGTACGGTCTGCTTCTGCTGGCGGAGTCGCTGGTGCTCTTCGGAACGAGAGCGAGTTAATTTAGCTGCCACTGTCAGCCTGCGAGACAGAAAATATTTTATATTGTAGCGATTGGCTAACTTTGGCAGATATTCGTTAGGCTTGACAAATCCATGTGGCAGCAGCCTCCGAGTATTACACCAGTTAGTCCCCCTGTCAGTCCCCCTGTCACACCCTGTTAGTCCCCCTGTCACACCCTGTTAGTCCCCCTGTCACACCCTGTTAGTCCCCCTGTCACACCCTGTTAGTCCCCCTGTCACACCCTGTTAGTCCCCCTGTCACACCCTGTTAGTCCCACTGTCACACCCTGTTAGTCCCACTCTCACCCATTTTAGTCACAGTCACCCATTTTAGTCCCACTCTCACCCATTTTAGTCCCACTCTCACCCATTTTAGTCCCACTCTCACCCATTTTAGTCCCACTCTCACCCATTTTATTCCCACTCTCAACCTTTTTAGTCCCAGTCTCACCCATTTTAGTCCCACTCTCACCTATTTTAGTCCAAGTCTCACCCATTTTAGTCCCACTCACCTTTTAGTCTCACTCTCACGCATTTTAGTACCACTCACTCCTTTTAGTCCCACTCTCACCCATTTTAGTCCCAGTCTTACCCATGTTAGTCCCACTGTCACCCATTTTAGTCCCAGTCTCACCCATGTTAGTCCCAGTCTTACCCATTTTAGTCCCAGTCTCACCCATTTTAGTCCCACTCACCCCTTTTAGTCCCACTGTCACCCATTTTAGTCCCAGTCTCACCCATGTTAGTCCCAGTCTTACCCATTTTAGTCCCAGTCTCACCCATGTTAGTCCCAGTCTTACCCATTTTAGTCCCAGTCTCACCCATTTTAGTCCCACTCACCCCTTTTAGTCCCACTGTCACCTATTTTAGTCCCACTCTCGCCCATTTTAGTCCCACTCTCACCCATTTTAGTCCCACTCTCACCCATTTTAGTCCCACTCACCCCTGTTAGTCCCAATCTCACTACGTTTAGTCCCACTCTCATCCCTGTTAGTCCCAATCTTACTACGTTTAGTCCCACTCTCACCTTTGTTAGTCCCACTCTCACCCCTGTTAGTCCCACTCTCACCCCTGCCAGTCTCATTTCTACACCTGTCTGTCCAGTCTAGCCTTCAATCTCTTTAACAAAATACATCAATAAATATAAATAAGGATCCCAAAAAACCTGCCGGAAACAAATAAACGAACCCAGTACTGCAATCATCGGCATTTTCGTTGACATCGACCATACTAGCCCGTCCCGAGGCAGCAGCCATAGCGTCGTCAACCAACCGATTAGCTTCTTCAGCTTCGATTAACTCGCCAATAAGGCGGGGATTTAACATCGGAAACGGTTCCATGGTGGAAGTTAAATCGTCCTCGGACGGTTGAGGCACAATGACGTTTTGGGAGCCGCTCTGATCTTCAGGAATAGCACCGGCGCTACTGATCAGGGATTCGCACTCGCACAGCTGTCTAGCAAGCTCGTCAAGATGACGCCTTCGAAGACGACGACCAGCGGCGACTTCGACAATTTTGGCTGACAAATTTGACGAAACATCGTCGGGTTCATCAACGATTGACAACTGGGGTAGGAGCAGTTCGGCAGCTTCGGCCGCGTGCAGCTCCGGCAGGCGATCGTACAATTCGTCAAATACGTCTACGCGGCGATAGGGCGGGCCGCGGGATTGACAAAATTGGCAGAACATCTCCGACTCGGTTGCTAGGCGACGCATGAAATTGTCTTCTATTAGGCCTCGACCGCCAAGGAAGCTCGCCTGCGAGGGTGGGGGGTGCAACTATGTTTCTAGGAAGCCGAAATGAAATCAGTTGGTTTCTAAGAAAGCCAAGGGAGTTATACGAGTAGTCAACTGGCCGATTTCTAGGAAAAGATAGCAATAGGTCAACCAGCTGATTTCTAAAAAAACGAGGGCGATAGCGAACTAGGTGATTTCCAAGAAAAGAGGATGATAGTCAGCTAGATAATTTCTAGGAAAGGATGACGATAGTTAATCAGCTGATTTCTAGCAAAGGGGACGATAGCCAACCAGCGGATTTCTAGGAAAGGAGGGCAATCGTCAATCGGCTGATTTCTCGGAAAGGAGGGCGATAGTTAGCTGATTTCTATGCAAGGGGACGATAGCCAACCAGCTGATTTCAAGGAAAGGATGGCGATAGTCAATCAGCTGATTTTTACGAAAGGAGAAAATCAATTATCTAGTTTCTAGGAAAATAATTGATAGTTAATTAGCTGGTTTCTAGGAGAGGAGAGCGATAATCAATAAGCAGATTTTTATCATAAGGGTGCTGTAGTTAACCAGCTGATTTCTAGGAAAGGGGTAAAGTTAACCAGCTGATTTCTATGATATTTAACCAGCTGATTTCTAGGAAAAGGATATAGTTAACCAGGTGATTTCTAGGATATTTAACTAGCTGATTTCTAGGAAAGGGATATAGTTAACCAGCTGATTTCTAGGAAATGAGGTGATACTCAACCAACTGATTTCTAGGAAAAGAGGGCGATAGTCAGCTAGATAATTTCTAGGAAAGGATGGCGATACCAAACTGGTTGATTCCTAAGAAAAAGAGACTGATAGTCAACAAAGAGATTTCTAAAAGCGATAATTAAATAGAGCAACAAGAGGCTCAAAACTACATGGCAAAAAGTTCTCACATAGTGAAAGCTGATGACATTATCGGGCAATATTCTGCTAATAGACAGGCAGGACCGATAGCCATTAACAATTTCGGCGAAAGCGCGTACAAAAGCCGCCCTAATCTGTTTATCCAACCAGAAATCGTCTCCAGTGTACATTGAGAAACCCGAACGCAATGTACCGCCAGGATTGCCAGGTCTTTTAAAAGCCCGATCGGCAGTAGCTAAACCCGGATGTAACACCTCAATAATATCGGCAATGAGATTTTGCTGCACTTGTTCAGTTAGAGGCGTCACTACAGATGCTTGACCGCCGCCGCAGCCGAACCAATTCTCTGTGACGCAACCAAGATCTAAATCGGCCGTTATTAGATCAAACTTCGACTCGGTGCAGTCTTCTATATGACGCTTCAACGAGCTGTGTATGCCGTATAGAAATGGCACAGTGGCGCCTACGTAATCTAGTAGCGGCTTCGGCATAATAGGCACCAGGGTGTATTCGCTGCGTATTGTTGTTTTTTTAGGGAAAACATTTTTATAATATTTTCAACAGGCTACTTTTAGTAGAAATGTTAAAATTTAGCAACCAAAAATTTAAATATCAAAGCTACTGGTTTTGTAGCCTAATGGCTAGAGCGTTTGCCTTACGACCGGAAGGTCGTGGGTTCGAGCCTCGGCTCTTATGAGACAATTTGTACTCTTGAGCAAGGCCCCTAATCCCGCATTGCTTTTGTCAACCAATCTGAAATCGAGTGCCATTTTGAACTGGGTAAATTTAGGGTGGGTGTTGCGGCCCCTCCAGCCCGTCAGGACTGAGCAGCTGTACACAGCCCCCTAGGACGCGTGTCTAAATTCACATTAAAGTTTGGCATCAAAAAATGACATCCTAAAAATGCTCGACTCACTACTTAAACGGATATAGTAGAGCTTTAAGCGCGCGACAAGCGTCCGTTAGAAGCGTAAAACTAGCGGAGAACAGTAAAACTTTGCAGCCAGTCAGCAGAGCTGTAACCAATTTTACGCAACTGTGAATGCCCAGCTGACGGAACAGGCTAGCAACAACAGTTCCGGTGACAGGCACCGAGCAGCAATCAATCGGCGGAGGTCGAATAAGCTGACAATCAAATCCCGGCAACAGGGAGAACAGGCAGTATCGCGAACCCGTTGTCACAAATACGCTAGACAGTAGGCGAGCAATCATCTGTTCCAGATGTTCTCGTCGGCCGGACGCGTGTGCGGCGTACAGCACTACTAGACAGTCGCGCAGCGTTTCTGGAAGATCGTGACGCGACTGTAGAACTAGGGTTTTCGGCGCGTAGACAGTCGCTGGTGGTTGCTGCTGATGCTGCTGCTGATCTCCGTTGGCAGCGGCTGGGTTGTTGGCATAATAGTATTGTTGTGGGAGGCAGTGTATAAAACAGATACCTCAATGTATTGGGAATTAGAAATCATTGGAAATGGGATTAGAAATTAAGAAAATGCATCATATAGTAAGTTGTAGGTTTGGGTTGGGATAAAAAACTTGTGAGAATATTTGGGATCATATTGTGAATGCCTATTAGAGTAGAGATAAAAATTCGTAAGAAATTGGGATGTTATTCTAAATATTATGGTTGGGATAAAAACTAGTGAAAAATAGGGATCATATTGTTAATATTAGGGTTGGGATTAGAAACTCGTGAGAAATGGGGATCATTTTGTTAATATTAGGTTTGGGATAAAAACTGGTGAGAAATAGGTATCATATGGATATCAGGGTTGGGATAAAACTCGTGAAATATCGGGATCAGATTGTTAATACCGCGGTTGGGATAAAAACTCGCGAGAAATCGGCATTAGAAATGCTAGGGTTGGTATCAAAACTCGTAAATTAAAATAGGATCAGTAATTACATGGTTGGGATCTGAACCCTTAAGAAGGAGATAATTAGTGATAATGTCATGACTAATTATCTAAATAAAATCAGCGTTAAATAATGAGTAAATAGGGATCTGAAGTCACGGGGATAGGAGAAAAATAATAGGTAAAATGGATCAGAAATAGAGATCAAATTAATCAGGGGTCTAAGGGATTCAAATGCTAGAGAATGGGATTAAAGAATTGAGCTAACCTTCAGCCAAAGCAGCCGCAGCAACAAATACAGTTTCAGCATCGGCGTCGCTATCAGCTAGGGACAGTGATGACGGCACCGGTTCAAGGTGACCAGCCTCGCCGGAGGCAGCAACAGACGACGCGCTGACATTGAATAGCTGCCTGCGCTGCTCAACAGTAAGCGGCTCGAACACGCTAAGCATAGCGGAGTAGCACTGTTGGCCGCTCTCCGCGGTGAATGTCTGAACAAAATAAGTCGCATCTTGGGCTAAATGACTGAGCCGCCAACCGCAGGGCTGACAGAAGATTTCCTGATTGGCAACAAAGTCCACGTCTGGCCGCGACTGTTCAGGAAAGCGTTGAAGAAGCCGGCCTGAGCAAGCTTGTTCAGCCCGACCTTTTTAGTGGCGAAGGAGAATTAAATATACATACTATAAAATATTTTCCGAATTAGAAACCTGAATGCTTTGGGAGTCTTTTAGCAAATTTACATTACAGCAGTTAACTACTGATGGCATATATATACCATTCCTATTTGTATATAACCTGTTTAACTTGTTCAAAATCATTAATATTAAGCTAAGTGTTTGAAATGCTATTCGATATTCTATCACAGCCCATTGGAATGTAATATGCATGTAGGGAAAATGAAATTTAAGTAATAAAATATAGAAAATAAGGAAGTGAATGAAAAATTTAAAGCAATAAACCTTAATTAAGAATAGATTTCTATATTTTAATAAACAAAGCACTTCTTATTTTTAATTTTTAGATGAAACACTTGGATAATTGTGGATCTTGTTGTATTTATGGTATCATAATTAAAAAGCACATATTTGCCTATACCCAAACAACGGTTGCTAGACATCTAAAAAATAAAAACACCTTAAGCAATGAGAAATCAAGGTATAATTAATAACTTGTTTCAAAATAAAGATGTTCATTACTTAGTCATGACTTATAATATATCCAGCTGATTTTTTATTTTCTTTAATGTTCTAGTATTCCTTATACTGAAGTCATTTTTGACTGAAGCCTACATTTTAAATTTTACTATAACTCCCTCAAGCATATAAAAAGATTTGTCTACAATAATAAATATTTTAGACTAGCTTCCAATAATTGAACTTCCAAGCTAGATATCAAATAACCATTTTAGTGCCACAATAATAGCTTATTATACTGGCTTTGATCTTGAGATAGAAGTTAATATAATTTGCTACTTAATGTACTATAGTAGTGCCTATATGCTATGCTACTTAGTAGCCATAATCATTTCAACACAGGCTTATTATAAAGTCCAACAATAGTTAAATATATAATCTCTGGAATATAGGCCCTATCAGTAGTCAGATGCAACAGAGAAAAGTATATAGAAACATTATACTAGATTTTGTGCAGTATCTAAAGATAATAGCTATTAGATATATCAAACAGTTTTGACATACTTGCCATTCAAAGTTGACAAACAGGCACATTTTAGTAAGGCCAAAAAAGTAGGCCCTACACCAAAAAAAATTAATTTGGACCAAATTTTGGTGAATATTTTTTTACCTAGGCCTATCCTTTACCTTAATAGTATTTAGATACATTTTCCTAGATGTTTTTTAGTATACAAAAAACTGATTGTAGATACCTAACATCGTTTTTAAATAGTGGTCATTTAAAGTTGAAAAATAAGCCATTATATAGAGAAATTTTATGATTTTTAATTCAATTTAACATAACAATTGTAATACAATCAATCAATCAATACAATCAATTTATATACCTTTAGTTACAAAAATATTATTCATATAATACTATATAGATATGCTTTATCTATAAAATGACTTCTAGTTTACCATTCTATGTTGAACAGCATGGCACGGTGCATTGGAAGGGGGTATTTTTTTTCAAAAAATTGTCCATCAAATCTGCTTTTGATTTCATTATCAGCACATCTCAGACATTAAAAATCGCAAGTTTCAAAAAAATTGTTGGAGCCATTTTCTTGCTGTGTGATTTTTTAACATTAGGCTTATGTCTATGGGCAGGGGTAAAAATACAGCATGTGGCTCAATTTGTCGTTTTCAGGCACTCAAATAAAAATTATAGATGTCTACTATTGTAATGTTGCACAGCTTGCTGCAGATGAACACCGTAGCTCTGATGGCCAATATCCTTGATTTTAAAGGCGTCCCATGTTGTCTGGAAGTCGCTGTGCGCAGCCTCAGATGCCTGCTCGCTCCAAGGGCCTAGCCCACTCTGCTTTGCTCCGCAGAACTCTGGGACATGGTGCAGAATGGCATGCACCTTTGGTGTTACAGCAATATCCAGATCCACATATGCATCCCGAAACTTTGCGATATGTGACCTAAACTCCAGATCGAGGGTACTGCTGAAGCAAGCAGTCACAACGTTCGCGAAGCATCTAAAAGCAGTAACATACCGGAGGCAGTTTAGTGGACAGATGCTGTTCAGAACGTCTACATTTTGCAGCAGTATTTTGCAGCTATTGCCCATGAAGCATCCACCATGATGCGCCTCTCGAGCCATGTGACACTGCTGCAGCCACTGTTCAGACTGCGGCCAGATTTTACTCATGGCCAAGTACATGGTGTTGACGACTCCAGTAAGCAAGTGCAGCTCTGGTGGAGGCAAAACATCGATTACTGAAGAGATGGCTGCTAATTTTGACAGCAACAAAAGTCGCACCACACAAAAGTTGGCCTTTGCTGCAGCTTCACTCCGTCCTGAGGCACAATAGCGAGTATAGCACTGCTGAAGATCTTCAAAAGTACGACTGCGAGCCTTGTGCAACAGCTCACTCTTGTGGGTAACACACCAACAGCATGGATAGGACGCTGAGTGGGCCATGAGACCAAGCAGCAGGTTGGCCATTTTTAGGTCAGCAGCGATGGTGACAGTGTGATCAAGCTCATTGTCTGAGCTTGGGCAGTCATTCGTCCAGCCTGTCGTAGCCGTGCATCACATGTCGCTCAATCATCGTGTGCAGATTGTCGTTGATGCGCCACATATCTCTTGCCTTATTCAAACAAACAAGGCACACAACTCCTCGAGCCTCTTTGTGAGATCGCCGCTGGTGGCTCATATCTATTTGCAAGCATATGAAAATTAGCTGGCATAAACAGCACACTTTTTTCAGCGCGCACTCCAAGAGTTGGATCCTTTAAAATTTGAGCTGGGCATCCAAGCCAGACATAATATTGATTTATTTGAGTCATTGCCTCCAAACTCTACCTTGTATGTACCTTTAAGAATTTAGCAATTTGGCGTACAAAAAATGAAAAAAAACATTAAAGTTCAGCTTCCATTCATTCCAATCCGATATGTCTAAAGGCTGTTTTAGAATCAATTAAGCATTAAGATGAGCCTGACAAAGTAATATCTCAATTTTTTACAAATTCCTGCTATTAGACAAAAGTGACCCACATGCAGCATGTTTTGATTTTGTGTTTAAAGTACCCCTGCCCATAGACATAAGCCTAATGTTAAAAAATCACACAGCAAGAAAATGGCTCCAACGATTTTTTGAAACTCAAGATTTTTAATGTCTGAGATGTGCTGATAATGAAATAAAAATCAGATTTAATGGACAATTTTTTTGAAAAAATACCCCCTTCCAATGCACCGTGCATGGAAGATGACTAGAAACAAAATTCATCTTGGCACAAAAATGGCAACATGTAGTATATTTTTCTTGTCTAAAAATGCAATATTTTGTATACAAAATCTATTATAAATTTTTATTACTCAACCAACTTCAATAAGTAAGGCCATTTTGGATTCATAATGACCTCTTTTATATATTGCATTCATTTAAAGCACATATTTCTCAACTTTCAAAATCTCATTGACATTAGAGTCCCTACCTATTGATTAGGAAAATGACACTCCTGTGCACCAATGACAATGTGTAGTATGCCTATTTAAGCAAAAAATAATGTAAAAATAAATACCTAAATAACAATAAATTAAACAATATATAAAACCATAGCAAAATGTTCTATGCTACCATAGGCATAGCAATATTGACTTTCTAATACAAATTATAGTATGGAATCAGTAAAATTATTCTGTACTTACGAGATGCAGCATCAAAATTATAGCCATATATGGCAAAGTAGTCAACTAATCTAGACATGACAAACTATCAAAATTAAGACAAATCTTAGAAGTCTTCTTATAAGTTGTAGCATCAACAATCCCACAAGTAACTAATACAGCTGCTACTTGTCTTTATTGTCATTTTTACGAGTGGGTACCCTTTCAATTATATTAAAGAATCGAATCTATTTTAAAATCAGTACAGTAATAGCTTTCCCAGGGGCATTATTTTGTGCTACATTAATTTTTTGAAAGTATTAAACAATTACATGCACAGCAAAATATTTTTGGTCTCGAGCTACGTTAAGCTGCAAGATAAAATGAAGGATTTAATTGATTGATTCTGTCACGGGCAATAACCAGCTTGGCTGGAGAAGGCTACAATCTACATTGCGCCTAACGCTAAATTTGAAATTGCATTCATATTGTGAAAGTCCAGACGTTTCCTGGAAAATACAAAGTTAAATAGGGCTTTAAATCGTAATTCTCGAGAAGTTATGCTTTTCATTTTACCGATTTCAAAGTCGGAATCGGTTCGAAACTGAAATTATTTTGAATTTTCTGTTTCTAGAATTGTGTTTTCGTTTTGGAATTTAGATCGAAAAATATTCGCGAATCGACTACTTTGGGAACCGCTTTTTAGGTGCTTTGAAATTCGAAAATTAAAAGAGGCTTTGCACAATTACAAAGGAGATTTTATTATAATTCACTGAATTATATTTCTGTGAAGATGTAGATAAAGGTTATTATGCACTCGTTTTAATCGTTGCTTTGCATATTTTGATCGATTCTGGTTCTGGACTAAGAATTTTTCTGGGTCTAGTGCCAAAAATCATGAAAAGCCTGAAGTACAGAAAATCTTGTTTCGTAAATTAAGCCTTTAACTGCTCCGCAATCGATATCCGCAATTATCGGACGTGTTGCACAAATATTTATGGTACAAAGCCGGGTATAAGACACAGAAATTTTATGGATTCAGCAAACTAATTATTATCTCTGTGTGACAAGCACATGCATTTTTGTCGACTATATACATGTATATGCATGCCAATACAAGTATGAGCGGTTTTCGTCCCAGATCCTATAACTTCTGGGTCCCACAAGACGTGCATCAAGTCCTTGCGAGTCTTGGGGTCGAATCCCGTCTTCCCAGTTAACTTCAAGGCTCCTGATCGGTCGAGCCACATTATATTTTCGTGAGCCCCCCCTGATGTACATGTTAACATTCCATGATGTCATATTTGGTCAAGCTAGTCAATCTCCCCATCAGAAGGATCCTTCTACCATACATCCCTAAGTGACGAAATCGGCGACTTCGAACCTGACCCGATGCGCCCGTGGCCGAGCTTCGAGCGGCTGAGAGGCGACCTGTCAGCGGCTTGGATTTTCTGCTTAATATGTGCTTCAACCTGCATCCGTCTCTAGTCAAAGGATTATTAATAATAGCATACATTTATATGAATCGTGTGGGAGCTCCGTATAGTTTGTAGGAGTCCGTTTCCATAGGTATACGCGGCTGGTTGCACGTCCTGGGTTCGCAACAGGGATTACATTATTGCTGTAGGACCTTGGCCGGTCCACCAGCACAACGTTATCAAATCTTTCATTAGGCAGGCGAGTCAAGCAAGAAGGGATAAGGCCAGGCAAGCTTTCGGAGCTACTGTAAGCTCAAGCTGAAAGAGGGTCGCTGGTAGGGCGCGCTAAGCATAAGACTCCCTCAACGAGCGACGGGGCCTGACTGTTCATTGCGCTGACTCCTGAAGCGCGCTCAGTCGCACTAAATACGGTACGTATGCAGGCATAGACACACACACACACACACACACACACAGGCCAGCACCCAGTCACGCACTCACAAAGGGTGTACGAGCGTACAAGCGGCGGTTCAAGGAATTTACCTGAGGGGGGTTGCCCTCATGGGCGTAAATGGCACAACTGGCCCATAGCCCAACCAATTCGTGCAAACAAGGCCCCAAATTAATGTGACCCTGCACAAGAAACTGCGCTAGGGAAAATAATAATAATAATAATAACGCTCAGTGTTGTTTGACACTAGCACGCACACGTTCGCCAAAGAGTCTGGAAGAGGTAGTCAGGGCAGTCGCAGGCGTGAGGCCGATGTCCTCTAGGTCAGCGTTGATGGTGGCCAGGAGCGTTGCAGTACGACCTTGCCCTCGTCTCAGTCGGTCAGTTGGCTGGTGCAGCAGTGCCATGGCAAGAGGGTTTGCCTCTCCGCGACTGCACCGCCTGAGCACATGCCCAGCCAGGGATTGGCGCCTGCGTCGCAGAATTGTGGAGGCCGGCGGGGTACCCGTGCGCTTGATCAGCTCCTTGTTTGCGATCGTAGCTGGATAGGCGACTCCGAGAGCGTAGCGCAACAGGGCTCGGTGGGCAGCATCAAGTTGTCCTTCTCGCGAAGTTGTCATGGGAAGTGCTTCGAGGCCATAGAAGAGGATCGATTCCACAGCTGCCTGAAAGATCCTAACCTTCAGGCGATCGCTAGCAGCCGAGAAGAAGATCGGGCGCAGCTTGATGGCAGCGCGCCAGGCTTGCACCTTGCGCGCGCCGACGATGGTTTCCGGCTTCATGACAAGTGAGCCGAGGTAGCGGAAGTCGTCAGTGACGGTTACGCGCTCGCCGTTTGGCAGGGCCAGTTCAGGAGACACATCCGTTTTGATGTGGAGCCACTTCAGTCTTGCCCGCATTGACGACAAGACCGACGCGTTCAGCTTCCTCACAGAGCCTGGTGAGGGCGCGCTCAAGGACCACTAGTAGTAGACTACTACTAGTGGTCCTTGGGCGCGCTGTGCGGCACTGGGGTCCTTGCAGGTGAGAGCGATGTCATCAGCGAAGGCGAGGGCGCCGAGAGTGACTGATGGCTGCCGGGAGCTCCTGCGGCTGCTGAGGACAAAGCCATCTTCCTCTCTCAAGGCACGTCGCATAATGTAGTCAACGACCAGAATGAAAAGGAATGGTGACAGAGTATCGCCTTGAAGAACGCCTGAGGTGGTTTCAAACTCATCAGTTGGCCCGTCAGCAGTCTGCACGAAGGCACGAGTGTCCTCGTAGAGGTCGGTAACAGCGGTGACCAGAGCTGCTGGGACGCCATATTGAGTGAGCACCCAGGGGATGACAATGCGAGCCAGAGAATCAAAGGCTTTCTTAAAATCAACAAACACAATGGACGCAGATCTTTGACGAGTGTTGCAGGTGTCAATAACAATGCGGATGGTAGCGATCTGCTCAACAGTTGACCTGCCAGGCCTGAAGCCGCTTTGGATGCTGAGCAAGAGCGGGTCGAGCCGAGGCAGCAGGCGATTGCGGAGAATGGTATTCAGGAGCTTGGCCATGCTGGATTGGAGGGCGATGCCACGCTGGTTGTCAAGGCTGGTGGATGGGCCCTTCTTGGGAATGAAGACAATCTTGGACGTGCGCCACGATAGGGGGGTACACGCCGCAGAGTTGCCGCCCAGAACGCAGTGTTGGTTGAGCACTTTCGTGATGGCAGGAGCCAGCTCAGTCAGCTTGAGAACTCTGGGCGGGAATCCATCGTTCGGGAAAATAGGGAAAATAGCCAACCTACAACGTGGGGTCGAACCTGGACCAGTGGCGCACAAGGCGCTAGACCGCCGAGCCACTCGCCCCCTTCTATGGAAGCAATGGAAGTCCCCTTCTATGGAAGTTGAAATTTGTATTGCATATCCACTAATGTACAGAGCTCGCCCTAAGGATTATTATCGAAAAAAATCAAGACAAAGACAAAAAAAAATTACTAAACGTGAAGTGGGAAACGAGCAGTGCTGGAAAACAATTGTCGACTGCAACAAACTTTACTTTCAAAAGTACATTATTCAAAAGTACATTCAAAAGTACGAAAGTACTTTACTTTCAAAAGTACATTTACTCGATGAAATTTACTTAAAACGACAGAATAGTTCAATACTAAAAGTGACGAAATCCCTAGTGCACAAGAACTCTTCTCACGAGTCGGAGCCGTTTGTACTTATCTGAGCGCTCCCGCTGGCCCCAACGCTCGTTGTGTCGACGGCATTAGCGTCAGCTGCTTGCGCTGCCGCCGACGCCCGCTGCTCGTCGGAGCTTTCTGATTTAAAATCATCGCTACTAAGGGACGATCGGCTGGAGCCCGTGTCCTCATCCCAGGGATCGAAACTGTCTGAAGCGCCTGAAGCCCACGTTTCGTTGGATAGGACCAATGGAGTTTGGACCTGCTTCTCAAATGATTTATTGGCTTCAACTCCACCTGATGCCTTGTTAATTGGCCTGTCAGTCAACTGTCCTTCAACTGACGGCGGTTTCAATCTTAGATTCTCTTCCACAACGTATTTAATCTTGGAAACTACGTCGGCCAAATTCGGATATAGATATTTGCGACTAGTTTGACAGACTGGCTTCTTGCAGGTGCCAATGTAAACGTCGAATGAGCCGTACGAGCCCATTTGTACTGTCAGATTTTCCATAGGAAATAATTCGATAGAGTAACGAATTCGACGTTGCAATTCGCGCAGGGCAATCTGGCTCAGGTGATAGGTTGAAGTCACCACCTTAATTTTCGGATAAATTGATTTAGTCTCGTCAGCTTGTTGCTGAAGATCTATGGTGGATAGTGTCACAGCGGATGGCTGAGTAGAGCGTCCAACTAGTTTTGAATTAAAGGCAGGTAGCATATTGAGAAACCAACTGTATTAATGTTGCTTGATTGTCGAGCGCAATTTCTTAAATGATTGTTTGCATAACCCGGCTAACACTATTGATTGCTCATGAGAAGACTCGTGAGTGCAGCCATAGACAATTACGAGATCGTATATAGCGATCTGTCGAGAAGGGGACCAATGTAATACTATAGCATGGTTTCAGAGGTCATTAATGTCTTTTGGCCGAGGGCGCGAAGCGCCCCGAGGCCATAGACATTAATGACCGAGGAAACCATGCTATAGGGTTATTGGCACACGATACTAGTTTCCCCCATCTATTTTTTAAAATTCCTAAAAATAAGCAGCCTGAGGACGCGAAGGACCACTTTTTGTGGAAAACACCCATTAATGACCGCTGCCGTTTTTTATGTCTATGGCCAAGTTGGAGGGACGCGAAGGACCACTTTCTTTCTTATCTAACTCCTTTAGCTGCTGGTTTTATTATGCTTGAATCATGGATACGCCGCGAAAAATACGAAGCAGGTGATGATGGTTGCTACTGGTCTGCCTGATTGCCCTGTTGCGTGCTTCAAGCAGTACATGGAGAAGATTGCGACTGCTAAGCACTTGGAAGGCGTTAAGAGCGGTGCAGTCTTTCTGCGGCCAAGGGCGAAACCTACATCAAACTCGTGGTATTTTGGCAAGCAGGCTGTTGGACACAACACGCTGGGCACGATGATGCAGACCATTTCGGAGAAAGCGGGACTGTCGAGGAGATATACACCTCATTGCATCAGAGCGACTGTTGTCACGGAGCTGCACAACGCCGGATTTTCATTGGAAGACATTGGTCACGTGACTGGTCATCGTTCTGTTGTTTCAACGCAACGCTACATTAGATACTCCAAGAAGAAGGAGTCACGACTGTCCAACATATCCGATGCGATCAGTCGTAGTGGACAGTGCACCAATGCAGACGGCAATGCAGTGCTTGCCGCCAATTGCCTGACTGGGTCGTCTCTTGCAACATCATCATCGACTGGTAGCTTCAGTGGAGCCAATGGCCTGACTGCGTCGTCTGTTGCAACATCATCATCGACTGGTGGCTTTAGTGGAGAGTTCAGCGGCTGCACATTTAACATCTATTACAAATAATGGGCAAAGTTCTGAACTACAAACTTCTATGAGTTTCTCGATTAGGGGACAAGTTATTGTTCTTCACAGTTTTTTCCACTTATAATTTATCCTGTTATCCAACACCAACTGAAATTGTTTGCTAAAATTTGGTTTGGCCATGGACATACAAAATATATTTAAAAAATCTAAAGATGATGGATTTCCCTCGGAAATCCAAAGAACGCGAAAGACCACTTGTATCGTGTGACAATGTTATTGTGCTGTGATAGATGCATGCCATCTTACATTACATAAAAAATGTAATGACGGAATTTTGCTCACAGCTCAACAGTCTAACTTTTGACAATTTCTAAATCTAAATCTAAAGAGTTAAAAACAGACCATTGAAATTCTAAGGCGATCTAAAAAATCTTTCGACAAAACGAATTATATTACGAAATGCCAGCCGCCATTTCTCTAAAATTTCTCTTCCTTTGAGCATTTGTCAAAAAATCTATCCATCAAATAATCAATCTATATATCTATGTATCAATCTATATATCTATCTATCTATCTATCTATCTATCTATCTATCTATCTATCTATCTATCTATCTATCTATCTATCTATCTATCTATCTATCTATCTATCTATCTATCTATCTATCTATCTATCTATCTATCTATCTATCTATCTATCTATCTATCTATCTATCTATCTATCTATCTATCTATCTATCTATCTATCTATCTATCTATCTATCTATCTATCTATCTATCTATCTATCTATCTATCTATCTATCTATCTATCTATCTATCTATCTATCTATCTATCTATCTATCTATCTATCTATCTATCTATCTATCTATCTATCTATCTATCTATCTATCTATCTATCTATCTATCTATCTATCTATCTATCTATCTATCTATCTATCTATCTATCTATCTATCTATCTATCTATCTATCTATCTATCTATCTATCTATCTATCTATCTATCTATCTATCTATCTATCTATCTATCTATCTAAACGGCTATAAAGCCACGTCTTCTAAGTACTGTTTTCAGGCTTTGAATTTTTCAGTTCACGTCACTTCCATAGCAATGCGGATTGCTCAAGTAGAAGAAATTCTGCTTTGCATCTTCTTGCCGTCAACATTTGCCAAGGCATATGGTGAGCGGAGTTTGTTTGACACCATAAATTAGAGCTCTGGGATTTTTTGTAGTTTTCAATTAAACCTGCAAAATTTAATCGGGTTGCATTTGCAGTTCAGCCGAACTATTCGAAGTACGAGCTGCTGTTGCTGGGCAAGAATAAACCAGCTAAACAGTCGTCTACTTTTCCCAATAGTGCCAATTCGATTCACGTCAATGATGGCAAAATTGACACTGTCCTAAGTTACATGATTCACACCAATGCTGGAGACCCGTTGCCGTGGGTGATGGTGGACATGGAGCAGCCGCATGCCGTCATGGGCGTAAGGGTTTGGAATCGCATGGATGAGAGACTTTATCGACGCTTTACCCAGATAAGCTTCGGTTTGTACTTTTGTACTATTAACTGTAACCGATCGAAAATTCTCAAAGGTTTCAGAAACTGTTTTAATTCTTAAAGCAAAACTTAACTGGCTACTCTCAGTAGTTTGTTTGTTTAGCTCAGCCTTATCTTATCAATACAACTTTTGTTGAACAGTGTCAAAAAATTTCACACAAATTACTAAATTTCAAACCCTTCTCTAAAAACATCAATAAAGGCGTCGCAAACGACCCCGCTGTGTGGAACTATTTCAATAAAGACTTGTTCGATCTGTGCTTCTACTACACGCATGTGCCCACAGCTAACGACAGCCCCATCAACATCAGCTGTCACAGGCCTATAGTTGGCAGGTACATGGTTATTTATCAGAACATCACTGGATTGATTGGCTACCTACATTTTATCAACATATTTGAGATCGACGTTCTTATCCGTGAGGAAATATTGGATTTATGTTCACATGCTACACAATTGGATTCTTAAATTGCACGATTTTTGTTGGAAAAAAAATACATTTTTTTAGTGGCTAAACACGCTTGGATGTGCGTCCGAAGTGTTCAGCCCAGCTTCCCAGCCGCATCAGGCCTCCCAATGGCGCACTGGTCCGGACTCTACCAGATTGATTGTTAGATTAGGTGCAGTTTTCATCCTGGTTGCCTATTCGCTTTGGTCATTACTGGAAACGGAGACTGTATTCTGTTCGGATCGTCCAGCATCCCGAGTCGCTTCATCAACAGCGGCTGTTTTCGCTGCGCGCCTGAAGTTTGGGTACCGCGCGAAGGAGAGAGACTTTTCATAGAGTGACTTTTTTAAGATAATTTTTAACAGCTGATGGTTAATCCAGCGTCAATATTTGAAAAAAGCAGTAATAAACACCCCGTTGAAATTGCGCCTCTGCTTTCGGAGCTAAAACTCGGAAAAACGAAATTTACCCGGAAAATTGTATTAGAAAAACACAAAAATTGTCTAATAAATGCGGGTTGCATAAGCAATAAATTCGTGCCACTTTTTGGCCCACTAAAATTATCGAAACGTACCGTGACAAGTTTTGATTGGTCCCTAGCTTTGAGCGTGTGTTTAGGGCTAACTCCCCACCTCTTGTTTTTCTATCCCCTTCTCGCGCTCTGATTTGCTGAGGCAATATTAGCCTGGTGAAACCCTATTAAAGGAAAGAGAAGTAATTTTAAGGCCTACACTTATTAATATTAATTGCCGAAAAATTACTGTTAAATTAGTATGAATCTACTTGCTTAGAGCGGTCTCAAGTATATATAGATGCAGCAGCCATATTTCTATTTCACTAATTCACTGCAATAGTAGATGGTGAGTCAAATTAAAGAAATGAATTTTTTAAGTAAAAAAACGGATTTTTTGTCGCTTTTCCGGACTCTGGGAGAGTTTAACTAACTGTGGCTTTGGCTGCATATTAAAAGATTTAATCCTAAGTGCTTAAGACTCTATATAAATTATCCTGACTGTTTGGAAAATTTTTGGGTTAAGAAAGTTTTGTTTGTACGTACTTTCCATGGGCTAATGCTGAGATTCTATTTAGACCAAACTGAGAATGTTTAGTGTTTAATGCGCGTGCTAAGGAATTTCTTATTAGTGACGATTTCTAACCTTATTAAGATTCGAGAGGCCAATAAGACGGGGCCCTCTTCTCTAGGTTGGGTTTTTCCTAAACAATGAGATTACTTTTCTGAAAGAAAAGTTCAGAAACTCTCGCAGATAAATTGGCAAAAAAAATCAGTCAGAAAAAATTGTCTCCTTTGATAATCGTTCTAATCCAACGACAAAGACCAACCAGGACAGTCATGGACCTCAACGTGGCCATGAGTTTAAACAGACGCATTCGTGAGGACGCCAACATATCAGACGGTTTTGCCTACAATTTGGGTATTATGTTCTTCAACTACTACCCGTGTGAGTAGAACAATTTAATTAGCTGTTTAGGACACACTCAATCATTGCTTTTAATTGTGCCGTTTTTAAAAAAACCATAATCCATTTTAGTCTTTGTTCCGATGCTATGCTGTGTGTCTTTGTTTGGTTCGTTTGGCAACGTTCTGGTCATACTAACCGTGTTAAAGACACGCGTAAGTCCGCCTTGCTTATTTATTGCTAGAAAACTGTTCCACGTCTTTCAAAACATTACTTATGTCTTTCGTGTTTTATTCTGCAGAGTCTGCGAACAAAGAGTAACATCTTTGTTGTCAACCTCGCCTTGGCCGACTTGGTGGTCACGGGATTTGTTGTGCCTATGAATGCTCTGGGTAAGATTGACAGACAGACAGACAGACAGACAGACAGACAGACAGACAGACAGACAGACAGACAGACAGACAGACAGACAGACAGACAGACAGACAGACAGACAGACAGACAGACAGACAGACAGACAGACAGACAGACAGACAGACAGACAGACAGACAGACAGACAGACAAATTTCGCAACCCTCAAACCCTGCCCAGGCGTCCTAGACGGTGAGTGGGTGTTCCACCAATACCCAGCGCTCTGCAAGATAATCGGAGCCGTCTGCCTCACCGGCTGCTTCTGCTCGTTGCTGAACATCGGAGCAATCGCGCTGAATCGCTACGTGTGCATCTGCCATCACAGCTCCTATCCGAGAATATTCAGCCAGCGGAACACCATCGTGTACTGTGTTGGCCTGTGGCTATTCAGCGCCGCCGCTCGTGAGTACTCGCTGCTCGTGATTTTCTCCTGATAGAGTTTGGGCTCGAACCCACAACCTTCCGGTCGTAAAGCAAATGCGCTAGCCACTAGACTAGAAGTAGAACTCATGAAGGATCAATATTTTTCAAAATCAAGTTTGTGATTACACCTGAACCAATTTATCGTGACATCATTTGGGATTTTTATTTTAATTGGCTCCGAAATTCCGGAGCAACATCCGCAATAGAGCAACACCAAGACAGACAGAAAATTTTATTCAAACGCAATAAATAATTAACAGGAAATGGACGTCTGTTTGAGCTAGGCTCTTAGAATTAAAGAGACACAAAGAGGCATTCAGGAAGCGACAATGTGAAGTGGATTTAAAGTGCGTCAGAGGTCTCTCTGGCTATATCTGATAGACGAGCATTGACATTTAATTATTATTGACTTTTAGGCTCAAAGCAGTGCATGGATATTCTTTTGAGGGCGACTGTAAGCAAGGGTCACCGTGTTTGAGAGAGATGCTGAAGAAGGGAGATAGTGAGGGAGATGGTGAGGTAGACAGACAGTGAGAGAGATAGTGAGGGAGGGAGGGAGGGAGATAGTGAGGGAGGGAGGGAGGGAGATAGTGAGGGAGGGAGGGAGATAGTGAGGGAGGGAGGGAGGGAGATAGTGAGGGAGTGTGGGAGGAAGATAGTGAGGGAGGGAGGGAGGGAGATAGTGAGGGAGTGTGGGAGGAAGATAGTGAGGGAGGGAGGGAGATAGTAAGGGAGGGAGGGAGATAGTGAGTGTGGGAGGAAGATAGTGAGTGTGGGAGGGAGATAGTGAGTGTGGGAGGGAGATAGTGAGTGTGGGAGGGAGATAGTGAGTGTGGGAGGGAGATAGTGAGTGTGGGAGGGAGATAGTGAGTGTGGGAGGGAGATAGTGAGGGAGGGAGGGAGATAGTGAGTGTGGGAGGGAGATAGTGAGTGTGGGAGGGAGATAGTGAGTGTGGGAGGGAGATAGTGAGTGTGGGAGGGAGATAGTGAGGGAGGGAGGGAGATAGTGAGTGTGGGAGGGAGATAGTGAGTGTGGGAGGGAGATAGTGAGTGTGGGAGGGAGATAGTGAGTGTGGGAGGGAGATAGTGAGTGTGGGAGGGAGATAGTGAGTGTGGGAGGGAGATAGTGAGTGTGGGAGGGAGATAGTGAGTGTGGGAGGGAGGGAGATAGTGAGGGAGGGAGGGAGATAGTGAGGGAGGGAGGGAGGGAGATAGTGAGGGAGTGTGGGAGGAAGATAGTGAGGGAGGGAGGGAGGGAGATAGTGAGGGAGTGTGGGAGGAAGATAGTGAGGGGAGGGAGGGAGATAGTAAGGGAGGGAGGGAGATAGTGAGTGTGGGAGGAAGATAGTGAGTGTGGGAGGGAGATAGTGAGTGTGGGAGGGAGATAGTGAGTGTGGGAGGGAGATAGTGAGTGGTGGGAGGGAGATAGTGAGTGTGGGAGGGAGATAGTGAGTGTGGGAGGGAGATAGTGAGTGTGGGAGGGAGATAGTGAGTGTGGGGAGGGAGATAGTGAGTGTGGGAGGGAGATAGTGAGTGTGGGAGGGAGATAGTGAGTGTGGGAGGGAGATAGTGAGTGTGGGAGGGAGATAGTGAGTGTGGGAGGGAGATAGTGAGTGTGGGAGGGAGATAGTGAGGGAGGGAGGGAGATAGTGAGTGTGGGAGGGAGATAGTGAGTGTGGGAGGGAGATAGTGAGTGTGGGAGGGAGATAGTGAGTGTGGGAGGGAGATAGTGAGTGTGGGAGGGAGATAGTGAGTGTGGGAGGGAGATAGTGAGTGTGGGAGGGAGATAGTGAGTGTGGGAGGGAGATAGTGAGTGTGGGAGGGAGATAGTGAGTGTGGGAGGGAGATAGTGAGTGTGGGAGGGAGATAGTGAGTGTGGGAGGGAGATAGTGAGTGTGGGAGGGAGATAGTGAGTGTGGGAGGGAGATAGTGAGTGTGGGAGGGAGATAGTGAGTGTGGGAGGGAGATAGTGAGTGTGGGAGGGAGATAGTGAGTGTTGGAGGGAGATAGTGAGTGTGGGAGGGAGATAGTGAGTGTGGGAGGGAGATAGTGAGGGAGGGAGGGAGATAGTGAGTGAGGCAGATAATGAGGGAGGGAGTCGGTGAGATGTAAACGAAAGTTCGCGCCCGCCCGCAGAGTCGCCGAATTTCTACGGCTGGGGCGAGTACTCCTTCGACCGGAAGCAGTTCATCTGCGTGTACAACCGACTGGCAGCGCTCAGCTACACTATCTTCTTCACTGTGGTTGGCATCTACGTGCCCCTAGTCCTGATTGGCATCTGCTACGCCCTGATCTATGGTCACGTGATGCGCGTACAGCGCCGGGTCGCCTGCGCCGTCTCCATTAGCAACGACAAAGCGACCGCTAAAACGTCGGGCTCCGGTAGCAGCAGCGAGAATGTGCAGACTAGCGGTCAACGGCGCAAGGAGGCCAGGCTGTTGAAAACATTCTTCGCCATATTTGTCACCTTTGGCGTTTGCTGGGTGCCCTACGCTACGGTGGCGGTTGCGGATGTTGGTGACAGATTCCCCTTGCAGCTTCACGCATTCAGCGTGCTGATCTGCCACACCAACTCGGCGCTGAACTGCATCATCTACGCCGCCTCCAATAGACAGTTTAGAAGTGGCTACGTCCGGCTCCTCTGCGGGGCTGCTTGCTGTGAGTCACTTATTTGAAAGGATTGATCGTATCCTCAGGTAGGGTTTTGAAAGTCATTCACACATCCTCAGGTAGGGTTTTGAAAGTCATTCACACATCCTCAGGTAGGGTTTTGAAAGTCATTCACACATCCTCAGGTAGGGTTTTGAAAGTCATTCACACATCCTCAGGTAGGGTTTTGAAAGTCATTCACACATCCTCAGGTAGGGTTTTGAAAGTCATTCACACATCCTCAGGTAGGGTTTTGAAAGTCATTCACACATCCTCAGGTAGGGTTTGAAAGTCTTTCACATCTTCAGGTAGGGTTTTGAAAGCCATTCACATCCTCAGGTATGGTTTTTGAAGTCTTTCACACACCCTCAGGTATGGTTTTTGAAGTCTTTCACACACCCTCAGGTATGGTTTTTGAAGTCTTTCACACACCCTCAGGTAGGGTTTTTGAAGTCTTTCACACACCCTCAGGTAGGGTTTTGAAAGTCATTCACACATCCTCAGGTAGGGTTTTGAAGTCTTTCACACACCCTCAGGTATGGTTTTTGAAGTCTTTCACACACCCTCAGGTATGGTTTTGAAGTCTTTCACACACCCTCAGGTATGGTTTTTGAAGTCTTTCACACACCCTCAGGTATGGTTTTTGAAGTCTTTCACACACCCTCAGGTATGGTTTTTGAAGTCTTTCACACACCCTCAGGTATGGTTTTTGAAGTCTTTCACACATCCTCAGGTATGGTTTTTGAAGTCTTTCACACACCCTCAGGTAGGGTTTTTGAAGTCTTTCACACACCCTCAGGTATGGTTTTGAAGTCTTTCACACACCCTCAGGTATGGTTTTTGAAGTCTTTCACACACCCTCAGGTAGGGTTTTGAAGTCTTTCACACACCCTCAGGTAGGGTTTTGAAAGTCATTCACACATCCTCAGGTAGGGTTTTGAAAGTCTTTCACATCTTCAGGTAGGGTTTTGAAAGCCATTCACATCCTCAGGTATGGTTTTTGAAGTCTTTCACACACCCTCAGGTATGGTTTTGAAGTCTTTCACACACCCTCAGGTATGGTTTTTGAAGTCTTTCACACACCCTCAGGTAGGGTTTTTGAAGTCTTTCACACACCCTCAGGTATGGTTTTTGAAGTCTTTCACACACCCTCAGGTATGGTTTTTGAAGTCTTTCACACACCCTCAGGTATGGTTTTTGAAGTCTTTCACACACCATCAGGTATGGTTTTTGAAGTCTTTCACACACCCTCAGGTAGGGTTTTGAAGTCTTTCACACACCCTCAGGTAGGGTTTTTGAAGTCTTTCACACACCCTCAGGTAGGGTTTTGAAGTCTTTCACACACCCTCAGGTAGGGTTTTTGAAGTCTTTCACACACCCTCAGGTATGGTTTTTGAAGTCTTTCACACACCCTCAGGTATGGTTTTTGAAGTCTTTCACACACCCTCAGGTATGGTTTTTGAAGTCTTTCACACACCCTCAGGTATGGTTTTTGAAGTCTTTCACACACCATCAGGTATGGTTTTTGAAGTCTTTCACACACCCTCAGGTATGGTTTTTGAAGTCTTTCACACACCCTCAGGTATGGTTTTGAAGTCTTTCACACACCATCAGGTAGGGTTTTTGAAGTCTTTTACACACCCTCAGGTATGGTTTTTGAAGTCTTTCACACACCCTCAGGTAGGGTTTTGAAGTCTTTCACACACCCTCAGGTAGGGTTTTTGAAGTCTTTCACACACCCTCAGGTAGGGTTTTGAAGTCTTTTACACACCCTCAGGTATGGTTTTTGAAGTCTTTCACACACCCTCAGGTATGGTTTTTGAAGTCTTTCACACACCCTCAGGTAGGGTTTTGAAGTCTTTCACACACCCTCAGGTAGGGTTTTTGAAGTCTTTCACACACCCTCAGGTAGGGTTTTGAAGTCTTTCACACACCCTCAGGTATGGTTTTTGAAGTCTTTCACACACCCTCAGGTTTGGTTTTTGAAGTCTTTCACACACCCTCAGGTAGGGTTTTTGAAGTCTTTCACACACCCTCAGGTAGGGTTTTTGAAGTCTTTCACACACCCTCAGGTAGGGTTTTTGAAGTCTTTCACACACCCTCAGGTAGGGTTTTTGAAGTCATTCACACCCTCAGGTAGTGTTTTGAAAGTCATTCACATCCTTGCTTCGAAGCTTGGAAGTTTTATGTTTTATAAGGTGCAATTTTGAAAATAATACGAGTTTATCGAATACAACCATCAAATTTTGCGTATCTATCTATATTCTTGCGTTTCTGTATCGAGGCCGATAGATCCACCTACCCACCCTGCATAAATTAATTAGCTCTTAATTGAATACCCTCATATTGTCATATTCTCCCTAGCTAAAAGCATCGAAAGAAAAATTTCCTACTTAATGGGTAAACTCCGAGTAAAAAAAGCAATTGCCTAAAGCTCATTTAGAATTTAATGCCTTTTGGATACATTTATCCCATTTTTATGAGGGTTAGCAATACCTAATTCAAAGTAATATATTATTAAAAATAATTCCTAATCTGTCGCTTCAATTTATTTGTAATTCAAGTAGCTAAGTGCCTTCAGTCATTTGCCAACAATTTACAAGTATATTTCTTAATCTTTAAGTCAAAACTGATAACTGCTGATAAGGAATTACGAAATTCTTGTACAATAAAACACGTCAGCTCTGATTAACCAATTATTGATAAGATTTCCTTTCCGAAATCTAAAAAAATTTTCCCAGGCGGCGGAAGATTTAAAAGCCAAACGGAAGCGGAGATTTCGCTACAGCAGTCCGGCAACGCTGCTCGCTGACAATCGGATTTTGTGACGGCAAAAAATTGAGCGGCAAATAATAATTTGAAAAAAACGCGATTATAAACAGAAACTTTTAGTAGATACTCGTAGATGCTAACTTTCTACACTCCATATGGTGTCCGTATAGACGCACTTTCTACACGCAATTGTAGCGTCTGTAGCAACCCTTTCTGCACGCAATTTTAGTGTCTATGGCTGCGCTTTCTGCACGCAATTGTAGTATCTATGGCTGCGCTCTCTGCACGCAATTGTAGTGTCTATGGCTGCGCTCTCTGCACGCAATTGTAGTATCTATGGCTGCGCTTTCTGCACGCAATTGTAGTATCTATGGCTGCGCTTTCTGCACGCAATTGTAGTATCTATGGCTGCGCTCTCTGCACGCAATTGTTAGTGTCTTTGGCTGCGCTTTCTGCACGCAAGTGTAGTGTCTATGGCTGCGCTTTCTGCACGCAATTTTAGTGTCTATGGCTGCGCTTTCTGCACGCAATTTTAGTGTCTATGGCTGCGCTCTCTGCACGCAATTGTTAGTGTCTATGGCTGCGCTCTCTGCACGCAATTGTTAGTGTCTATGGATGCGCTTTCTGCACGCAATTGTAGTGTCTATGGCTGCGCTTTCTGCACGCAATTGTAGTGTCTATGGCTGCGCTCTCTGCACGCAATTGTTAGTGTCTATGGCTGCGCTTTCTGCACGCAATTGTAGTGTCTATGGCTGCGCTTTCTGCACGCAATTGTAGTGTCTATGGCTGCGCTCTCTGCACGCAATTGTTAGTGTCTATGGATGCGCTTTCTGCACGCAATTGTAGTGTCTATGGCTGCGCTTTCTGCACGCAATTGTAGTATCTATGGCTGCGCTCTCTGCACGCAATTGTAGTGTCTATGGCTGCGCTCTCTGCACGCAATTGTAGTATCTATGGCTGCGCTTTCTGCACGCAATTGTAGTATCTATGGCTGCGCTCTCTGCACGCAATTGTAGTGTCTATGGCTGCGCTCTCTGCACGCAATTGTAGTGTCTATGGCTGCGATTTCTGCACGCAATTGTAGTGTCTATGGCTGCGCTTTCTGCACACAATTGTAGGGTCTCCATAAGAATCCTTTTGTCTGCTTTCAAGTTTTCTAATGTAGGGTTGCTGTCAACACAAGGATGTCAATATTTATCCCAATACTCGAGGCATTCTGGCAAAAGTTAGTCTGTTTTAAAAATATCCCAAAGTGAACTAAAATCTTAAATTTTTAATTAGCTGAAAACTTCATACAGTCTCTTTTCTGGAAACAAAAGTCTTAGAACTTTTCGTAGGAAGTTTTCTCTCTCAAAAAGGCTTCTCAAAAAAGAGCAGCAGTAATCAGGTTGATTTTTTTCTTTACCCTGATGTCACTTTGCTTTCATCGCAATGTTTTAATCAATGTTTGGATCTCACTGTGACCTTTGGTATCATTATTTTCTTGACTATATTAATTCAATATTTTTTAATAATTTGTAAATTTTTCTATATACACGTCATGCTATTTATTAGGAAAGCATAAAATATGCACGCAAACAAACACATTGAGTTTTTTTAACTGGCACATGTCAATGTCTGTTTAACGGGATCGTTTCACAAACCCGGAACTTCGGCGTTGTGAAATTTCTGGTTTTTGAAAGCGACCAGATTAACTTTTACTATACTATCAATAAATTTTTTGTTAATAATTACACAGCCGTTTGCTGTAAAAACTACATTTATAGAGTACATTTAGCGCAAATTTGCAACCGATCGCTCTATCAAACTTCATGTCACTTTCATAATCATAAGAAATGATTTGAAACGTTTGTTCGATCGACCACGTGATACAAAAAAATTGTCTCTGATCGGGTGATCAGCCTCCTACCTCTATAATTTAGCCCAAATTTGGAATAATTTTGTCAGTCTACAAAGGAATTGGCTTTAAGCAGCAACTTTATATTGTGCTAATTATAAATCTATAAATTAATACACACGGGTATGACTTCAAGCAGAAGCAGGGCTCCGATTCTTTACAAGCACATAATTGCAAGCCGATAGAAAATTAATAGGGCAATAATGAATAATCCAACGTCATGCAACGTCAAATGCAAGATTATAGGTTAGCACATGTCAATCGAAATCCGATGAGTCAGATTACTGAGCAGTACTAAGAGTTCAAACTATGGATTAATAAGAAACCGTTTGGATTTAATCCCTGCTAGTGAATAATGCAGTTCTTTAATAAAAACTTGTCAGAAATTATGGAGCATAAACGAGTGTTTGACATCTGTTATGCCCCGAATTTTGCTACGTTTAAGAGACAGAACAAATCTATTACGCAAAACCATTTTGTCACCTAAGAGCTGGGTCTCGAACCCACGACCTTCTGGTCATAAGGCAGCTGATTTTTTCATCTCCTGTTGTCCCACTTGGGAGTTTATTTTTCCTAAGAGTATAGTAAATCGCTTTAACACAATGGTATAAATGTGGAATATTAATTTGATATCTGACTATATTCTGATTAAAAAAATCTACGGTCTCTAAGAAAAACAGCACAGTGTTTATTGCATCCGGACTCATAAACGGAATGTCAAAACTCTTAGAGACCATTTTAGACCTTTGATCCCATATTTTTTCATTTTTAACAACACAGAAAATTTTTAATTCAGACTTTAAGTTTCTTCTTCAGCTTAAATGCTTTTTTGAGCTTGTGCTTACACTTAATAAGTTCAGCATTTTCGTATTTTGGTCAGGTTTGTTCTCGAACTTTCGTAATACTGCAGATAATGTTAATGTCTCCATTCAATACGAAAGTACATGCTTTTAGGTTTACTGCAGGATTAACTAAGCTAAAGCACTTATAAGTACTCGTAGTTCGAATATCATCCAATACTTGAACTCGTGTCTAATGGACTTTCTAAGTGTATAAAGAGATTCTTTTGCGTTGCGCTTTTTCTGACTACTGACGAGAAAAGTCCGACACGATCCAGACCTGATCTGAAGCTCGATTGTGTGATCTTTTCTGTTATCTATTTGACTAGCGGACGAAATGATTTCTCTACCGTGGTCCTTGAAAAGCAGCGGCACAATATACGGAAAGACGAGCCTAATTGTCATTTTTTGGCCGCATTTCCATTGAGTTGAAAGCTCCGCTGCAACACCAAAAATTTTCCCTCGTTATCAATTTTAATTTGGTTAATTTTAGAAGAAATACGCGCGTGATATGGGCTGATTGATGGGCTCATGGACAGCTAGTAGCCATTCGAGGCCCGCGAGGGGGACGCAGACAGACACTTTAAATCGTTCATGTACTCATGTACTTGAAAATCTTTCCAAGCAGTTTGAAAATCCTCCAAGTAGATAGAAAATCTCCCCGAGCAAACAGAAAATCCCCAAACGAGTATAGAAAATCTCCCTGAGCAAACAGAAAATCCCCAAACGAGTATAGAAAATCTCCCGAGCTGCTTCGTAGAAATTGCGAAAGCCATTCTTAAATTGTTATACCAAAAACCATATCAGGTTAGAGAACTGTCAACTCAGTAACAGCTTTTAGCCGTTATACAAGGCCATGTTACTGAAAGACAAACAAGAAAAAGTGAAGCGGCAAATATTGTTTCATGTAAAACGCGGCTCTG
>CATNEM010000149.1:3590000-3785000 GCA_950096795.1 Macrostomum cliftonense
CTAAAAAACTAAATCCAATCGACTTACCTACCGGTAGTCCCGATAGAAATCCGACAATAGACGCACTCACTATCACCGGAATGGCTAGCCTGCTCATCCTGTTTGATATCCTGCTCAACTGTTAGGCACCAGGAGAACCGATGGCCGGCAAATGCTAGAAGGCCCCGTGGGCCCAGCTGGCGCAGTGTGGCACGGAGTTCAGCGCTCGACGGCGCCGAGTTGCTAAGAGAAAAAGGGAAAGCGTCAATTGAAAGCGGTTTTTAAATCTCATGTCCAATTTAAAAAAATGGAAATGAGAAAATTCCAACAGACTAGATTTGTGCCACTGGAAACGGCAGTAGACTAGATTTGTGTCACTAGAAATAGCAATAGACTAGATTTGTCCCACTAGAAATGGCAATAGATTAGATTTGTGTCACTAGAAATGGCAATAAACTACATTTGTGCTACTAGAAAGGCAATAGACTAGATTTGTGCCACTAGGAATGGCAGTAGACTAGATTTGTGTCACTATAAATGGCAGTAGACTAGATTTGTGTCACTAGAAATGGCAATAGACTTAATTGTGTCGCTAGAAATGGAAGTAGACTGAATTGTGCCAATAGATATGGCCATAGACTAGATAGCGCCACTAGAAATGGCAATAGACTAGATTTGTGACACTAGAAATGGCAATACCCTAGATTTGTGTCAATAGATATGGCAATAGACCACATTTGTGACACTAGAAATAGCAATAGACTAGATCTGTGTCACTAGAAATGGCAATAGACTAGATTTGTGCCAATAGATATGGCCATAGACTAGATTTGAGCCACCAGAAATGGCAATAGACTAGATATTGTCACTAAAAATAGCCATAGACTAGACAATAGCCTTTAAAACAAAAATCGTCACATCTTACTTGTCAGTAGGCGCAAACGACGCAAATCTCTCATTGAGCATGCTGCCAACAAAATCGGCAAACTCTTCAGTATTTCCACTCAGCCGAAACAGCAAAAACAATTCGTCCCGTTTGAAATAGTACAAATGATTTAGTAGAAAATCTTTTATGTCCAACTTGTGCCGGTTAAATCGTCTGAATAAAAAAATGACAAATGAATAAATAGCGATATTTTCTGAGGCTACTTTTAGTTTGAAAAAACACACAAAAATCCTCACTTAATTAGCATTAGCATAGTTTCCATGGAGACCAGCAAGGATGGCGATTGACCAAGCGCGGCAAGCAACGACTCCGAGTTGTGACAATTGTTCAGTAGCTGGGACAGTCTGTTATTCACGTTGATGCAGCGTTGAAGCGTGTCTAATTGGAGAACCGGTGGGCAAGTAAAAGAGGCAATCAATTGCACTATAATTGATGAGCGGACCTCAAACTGATCGTGAATGACCTCAAACTGATCGTGAATGACCCTAAACTGATTGTGAATAACCCCAAACTGATCGTGAATAACCCTAAACTGATCTTGAATGATCCCAAACTGATCGTGAATGAACCCCAAACTGATCGTGAATGACCCCAAACTGATTGTGAATAACCCCAAACTGATCGTGAATAACCCTAAACTGATCTTGAATGATCCCAAACTGATCGTGAATGAACCCCAAACTGATCGTGAATGACCCCAAACTGATCGTGAATGACTCCAAACTGATCGTGAATGACCCCAAACTGATCGTGAATGACCCCAAACTGATCGTGAATGACCCCAAACTGATCGTGAATGACTCCAAACTGATCGTGAATGACTCCAAAACTGATCGTGAATGACTCCAAACTGATCGTGAATGACCCCAAACTGATCGTGAATGACTCCAAACTGATCGTGAATGACATCAAACTGATCGTGAATGACTCCAAAACTGGTCGTGAATGACCACAAACTGATCGTGAATGACCACAAACTGATCGTGAATGATCCCAAACTGATCGTGAATGATCCCAAACTGCTCGTGAATGACCCTGAACTGACATTAAATGACCCAAAAATGACTCTAAATGACCCCAAACATAAAATGATCCTAAACCGATATTCAATGACCCTAAACTGATCGTAAATATCCCTAAACTGATTTAAACTCATCAAAAACTGACCCCAGTATACATAAACCTATACATTTACAATTACAATAATTAATATTACAAATAAATGAACCTGAAATGCAGCAATAACAGCAAATTGACCTTAACCTGTCACTAAATGACCTAAGAATGACCTCGAAATCATTCTAAACTACCATTAAAATACTGCCAACCTAAAAGCTAAGAAACGACTCTCCAACTAACCTCAATTCACTATCGCAAAGAAATGGCTTAGCAAAGCAGAACAACAGCTCACCCCAGCAGTAGCTCAGGACATCAACAACAACGTCAACTTGCAGACTCAAACCGCTCGCGCCGCACACTAAAGTGCGCACAGCCGGCCAATCCACCCGATCAGCCAGACCGTGGACAACTAAATCCAATTTCGAAGGTCTCAACAACAAAGAAGACAATGTTGCACAGTTTAAAAGTTCTGCAATTGTTTTGTAAAACTCATAGCCCCGTTCAGTGCTATTATCAACCATCGACAAGAAGGATTCTTTAATCACAGGGTGATCCGACACTAGCGGTTCAGTTTGTACAGCCTTGTCCAGCTCGGAATCCTCAGCAAGATTAGAAACCAATGCCGACAGCTGTCCCTGACCTGCCGAACTGCGAGCTGTCAATCTTAGCGCAACCATCCAAGCTAACAGATAAGCCAATTCAGTTTTCAATTTATCCGGCACAGGAAACTGTCTACTATGAGTAGTTGTTGTCATTGACAACGCAACTGTCTGAGTGAAGGCCTGATTAGCACCGGGAATGAGTTGACAAACTGATCTAGTAGTTGCTAAGCAATTGAAACGCTTATCAGCCAATTGGGCTAGCAGATTAGCTAAGTCAACAAGTCGGTCAACCAGTTCAGCAGGAGGCGCCACAGCTAAATCCCGATCGCTGCTGCTGGTGATCCCAAACGTCTGTATAAAACGTTGATGCAGGGTCAAGGTTTCGGCTTCAAGTTTGACTAAATCGGATGGCTCGAGACCGTTGTGACCCAGCGCTTGCTGATCCGAATGGACGCCTTCCATTGAGCCGGAACTACTCGGAGAACCCGGTCTGTTAGTCTGCAAAGCTCGACGTTGCAACGCTTTAGCTTTGCCGCGAAAACCGCCAAAAGAGATTGGAGCGCGAAAATCGGTTGTCATGACAACAGCGCCGGCTTCTTGTCCACCGACTTGTTCGCCAACACTAAGCGGTAATTCGACATCGTCCACGGAGACGGCAGCAGCAGCGGCGGCTGCTGCACTAGTTAGAGGTCGCAGGGCCGCTTCTAGCTTGTGACCCAGGCCGTGGAATAGGCGGGAGGCGCCGCTGGTGGCGCTGGTGTTGGATGCCACTTTGTCGACCGTGGCGTCGGGTGCGAGCGCACTAACAATTTATTGAAAAAATGGATAATTTTACAGACAAAAAAGATGGCAAATTTTTATTATTTCTACTATAAGTAGACAGATAAAAATAGACTTTTCTTACAACAAAGCAACAAAGACAAAAACAAATACCAGGGCAAAGAGACAATTTGGCTCAGAAAAAATAAAAAACAGGCCACTCACCCGTCACTAGCCGATTGATGAAGCCCGGCAGATGCAGCAGCCTGCCCAGCAGAGCCGATAACATAAATACCCGAATCGGTGCGCCTGATACAATTAGCAGCCGAGTGAGCAGCTCGATATTCTTCACTTTCTAGCAGCCAATCGAATGATAAAGCGCCGCGACTATCGCTATTGATGCTGGAGTCGCACTGGCGAACACACTGCGGCGTCAGGACTGTCAGCAGGTGTCGATCTGACAGCACCTCCTGACGAGGCCGGTCAACTAACCAACTAGTTAGGGCGTTGATATAACTGACGCGAAGGGCTAGGACCAGGTCTGCCGGATTGGGGCAGACGCGAATCAGCACCAGATGTCGATCGTTGATGAGGATGGCAAGCTGGGCTGATGGAGCTTCGGATGCTGATTGATTGTGGCCGAGTTTTGTGACTGACACACTGCTGATGCCTGACAATGTTTATTGACAACGGAGGGGTGCTTCAGTCACCAGTTGCTACCCTACCTTCAGGTGCTTCAGTGACTAGTTGCTACCCTGCCTTCAGCCGCTTCAGTGACTAGTTGCTACCCTACCTTCAGCTGCTTCAGTGACTAGTTGCTACCCTACCTTCAGCTGCTTCAGTGACCGGTGGCTACCCTACCTTCAGGTTCCTCAGTGACCGGTTGCTACTGTGCCTTCAGGTTCCTCAGTGACCGGTTGCTACTGTGCCTTCAGGTTCCTCAGTGACCGGTTGCTACCCTAACTTCAGGTTCCTCAGTGACCGGTGGCTACTGTGCCTTCAGGTTCCTCAGTGACCGGTTGCTACTGTGCCTTCAGGTTCCTCAGTGACCGGTTGCTACCCTACCTTCAGGTTCCTCAGTAACCGGTTGCTACTGTGCCTTCAGGTTCCTCAGTAACCGGTTGCTACTGTGCCTTCAGGTTCCTCAGTAACCGGTGGCTACTCTAACCTTTTGCCCACAGATACCTATTTCCGATATTCTGATCAAGCCGCTAAAAACACTCACACGAGCAGCCGGCAATCCAACAGACAACCTGGTGCCCATTATCAGTATCAACAAACAGCACATCGTGCCGCTCAGTAACAATTATCAACAGGCTGGGTCCGGCTTGAACCAGCTGGCGATAAGTGCCATCGCATTGGGCGTTGGCGATACAGGAGGACGAATGCAGGCTGTGGGTTCCGCGATTTAATCTGTGTGGAAAGGTTGTAGAAGGTGTCTTCATAAATTAAAGATGCTAAGTGACAAATTGATTAAGGTTTTAAAAATAAAGTTCATTCAAAGCTACAAATAGAGGTCATTAATGTTTGCAAAGTGAAGGTCATCCATACTTACAAGTGAAGATCAGTTAAATTTAGGGATCAAAGTCATCAAAATTTACAAATGAAGGTCATTCAAAAGTAAAAAATTAAGTTTATCTGAAGAAACAAATAAAGGTCATCTAAAATTACAAATGAATATCATTTATAGCTACAAATCAAGGTAATCCAAACTTACAAATAAAGGTCATCAAAAGTTACAAATAAGGGTAATCAAATGTTACAAATAAATGAGGTCATCAAATGTTACAACTAAAGGTGATCAAAAGTAACAAATGAAGGTTATTCACAGTTACAAACAAAAGTCACCTATAAAGTTACAAATAAAGGTCACCGCACTTACAAAATATCGTCCAATAGCAGTTTGTCAGCCGAATCAATCAGACCGCCGCCCCGGCCGCCATAAACGTAGGTGCTAATAACCCGTTTTGAATCGGTGCGCAACTGCCAAATCCGATGCTTGGGACGGGCGGCGTACACCCGGCCGTCGGCGAATAGGCAGGCGCCGTAGAAACCGTTTCTAGGCTTATCGGAGCCCAACTGAAAGAAGGTGCGACTGTCGGCGTTGCACAGCACAGCTCGGCATCGAGTTGACACCAGCAGTAGCGGTTGTCGCTGCGGCGCGCCATAGTCAGCGTCCAACTGCACGATGGGACCTTCGTGGGGCAGCGAGAGCACCTGCTCGCATGTGGCGTCCAGAGCGAACAGCTCGCGAGGCTGTTTTAATATTTTGGCGTGTGACGCAATAGGAATAATATCGGAAGCTTAAGGATTATTTAATTAAAACTCCTACTCAAAAAATTAAATTCCCTCCCTCCCATATCCCACTGGGCCTGAATCTCCCTCTCACCAATATCCCCCAGGGACTGAATCACCCTCTCACCCATATCCCCCTGGGCCTGAATCTCCCTCTCTCCCATATCCACCTCAGCCTGAATCTCCCTCTCACCCATATCCCCCTGGGCCTGAATCTCCCTCTCTCCCATATCCCCCTCAGCCTGAATCTCCCTCTCTCCCATATCCCCCTGAGCCTGAATCTCCCTCTCACCCATATCCCCCTCAGCCTGAATCTCCCTCTCTCCCATATCCCCCTGAGCCTGAATCTCCCTCTCACCCATATCCCCCTCAGCCTGAATCTCCCTCTCTCCCATATCCCCCTCAGCCTGAATCTCCCTCTCTCCCTCTCTGCCACATCCCCCTGGGCCTGAATCTCCCTCTCTCCCATATCCCCCTCAGCCTGAATCTCCCTCTCTCCCTCTCTGCCACATCCCCCTGGGCCTGAATCTCCCTCTCTCCCATATCCCCCTCAGCCTGAATCTCCCTCTCTCCCATATCCCCCTCAGCCTGAATCTCCCTCTCTCCCATATCCCCCTCAGCCTGAATCTCCCTCTCACCCATATCCCCCTGAGCCTGAATCTCCCTCTCTCCCATATCCCCCTCAGCCTGAATCTCCCTCTCTCCCTCTCTGCCACATCCCCCTGGGCCTGAATCTCCCTCTCTCCCATATCCCCCTGAGCCTGAATCTCCCTCTCACCCATATCCCCCTGAGCCTGAATCTCCCTCTCTCCCATATCCCCCTCAGCCTGAATCTCCCTCTCACCCATATCCCCCTGAGCCTGAATCTCCCTCTCTCCCATATCCCCCTCAGCCTGAATCTCCCTCTCTCCCATATACCCTCAGCCTGAATCACCCTCTCACCCATATCCCCCCTGAGCCTGAATCTCCCTCTCTCCCATATCCCCCCTGAGCCTGAATCTCCCTCTCACCCATATCCCCCCTGGGCCTGAATCTCCGTCTCACCGTTACCTCCCTCACCTATCAAATCTCGATCCCAAAAGCCTCTCTAATCAATCAATCAAGCGGCTCACAGAGTCAGCCATAGACGTAGACGTCACCAGTCCATCTGAATCCCCAGCAAACAGACAGTGATTGGCGGCCCAAGCCAGACAAGTAACAGATTTGGCATTGTGCATTCGATTTATGCGAATCCTGTCGGCCCAGCATCTGCGCTGGGTGCTGTGCAATTCGTACACCTCGATTTGACCGTTGCTAAGTGCGCAGGCTAAATAACGCTCACTAGCCGACAGGGCCAATAGGCAAGCAACGCCTCTGTCTAGGCTGAAATGCAGACGCAACTGCAAACCGGAGCCGAATGGCGCCGAGAGGATGCGGACAACACCGGAGTTGGAGCAGATGGCTAGCGTACCGCCGCTGGTTAGGGATACGGCCGTGGTCTGGGAATATAACGAAGTGGGGAGAGGAAAGATTAACAATTTAGGGCAAAGTAATACAGTAATACATACCAACGATGTGGAAATGGTAGGTAGATTAGTAGATGGGAGACGTAGATTAGACAGGTAGAGGGGACAGGTAGATTAGACAGTTAGAGGGGACACGTAGATTAGACAGGTAGATGGGAGAGGTAGATTAGACAGGTAGATGGGAGAGGTAGATTAGACAGGTGCAAGGGAGAGGTAGATTAGACAGGTAGAAGGGAGAGGTAGATTAGACAGGTAGAAGGGAGAGGTAGATTAGACAGGTAGAAGGGAGAGGTAGATTAGACAGGTAGATGGGAGAGGTAGATTAGACAGGTAGGGGGAGAGGTAGATTAGACAGGTAGAGGGGACAGGTAGATTAGACAGTTAGAGGGGACACGTAGATTAGACAGGTAGATGGGAGAGGTAGATTAGACAGGTAGATGGGAGAGGTAGATTAGACAGGTGCAAGGGAGAGGTAGATTAGACAGGTAGAAGGGAGAGGTAGATTAGACAGGTAGAAGGGAGAGGTAGATTAGACAGGTAGAAGGGAGAGGTAGATTAGACAGGTAGATGGGAGAGGTAGATTAGACAGGTAGGGGGAGAGGTAGATTAGACAGGTAGATGGGAGAGGTAGATTAGACAGGTAGATGGGAGAGGTAGATTAGACAGGTAGGGGGAGAGGTAGATTAGACAGGTAGATGGGAGAGGTAGATTAGACAGGTAGAAGGGAGAGGTAGATTAGACAGGTAGGGGGAGAGGTAGATTAGACAGGTAGATGGGAGAGGTAGATTAGACAGGTGCAAGGGAGAGGTAGATTAGACAGGTAGAAGGGAGAGGTAGATTAGACAGGTAGATGGGAGAGGTAGATTAGACAGGTAGGGGGAGAGGTAGATTAGACAGGTGCAAGGGAGAGGTAGATTAGACAGGTAGAAGGGAGAGGTAGATTAGACAGGTGCAAGGGAGAGGTAGATTAGACAGGTAGATGGGAGAGGTAGATTAGACAGGTAGGGGGAGAGGTAGATTAGACAGGTAGATGGGAGAGGTAGATTAGACAGGTGCAAGGGAGAGGTAGATTAGACAGGTAGAAGGGAGAGGTAGATTAGACAGGTGCAAGGGAGAGGTAGATTAGACAGGTAGATGGGAGAGGTAGATTAGACAGGTAGAAGGGAGAGGTAGATTAGACAGGTAGAGGGGAGATTCGAAGAAGCAGACAAAATTAAAAGTACAGAGCCCATATCCTTACAGTATTTCGCTGTGAGAGTTTCGCCACGTCCTGAATTTTATCGTCAATCTGTTCAGCTAACACCCGATAGATTGAGGATGGAGGCGAAGCGACTGCAGCTGCCTCTGTCTCAGAAGGCTCCGCCGATGTAGGAAGGGCGGTCGCAGCCATTGCAGAATAAATTTTATTTGCTATTTAACTAGTATAGCAGAATATTTATTCTGCAATATCACAGGTCTACTCAAGTATTAGTTCCAAGCGCTTCAGATCTCTTTTATTAGACAAAATTTGCGTTAGAAACTACAAATAAAAGTCAGTCAGTCAGTCAGTCAGTCAGTCACTCACTAACTCACCCTGTCAGTCAGTCAGTCAGTCACTCACTCACCTTGTCAGTCAGTCAGTCAGTCAGTCAGTCAGTCAGTCAGTCAGTCAGTCAGTCAGTCAGTCAGTCAGTCAGTCAGTCAGTCAGTCAGTCAGTCAGTCAGTCAGTCAGTCAGTCAGTCACTCACCCTGTCAGTCAGTCAGTCAGTCAGTCAGTCAGTCATTCAGTCAGTCATTCAGTCATTCATTCAATCAGTCAGTCAGTCAGTCAGTCATTCAGTCAGTCAGCCAGTCAGCCAGTCAGTCAGTCAGTCAGTCAGTCAGTCAGTCAGTCAGTCAGTCAGTCAGTCAGTCAGTCAGTCAGTCAGTCATTCATTCAGTCAGTCAGTCAGTTAGTCATGTATCTAAATAAAAATATTATAAACAACAAATAACATATTTTTAACGACAGCATAGCACAAAGCAGTCAAATAAGTAGGGCATAGCTATCAGTAGCTAGCTATAGTTTATTTAGACAAAATACGAGTATAGACGTCAACTAATTCATGGCTAACCAAACACAGGATAATCACGTGCTAACAGGCCAAAAGCCTAACAAATGTTCTTTGAAATTACTGTTCAAATCAGTTCGAGGAATAGAATTGCGATCAAGGATCAATGAGAGAGCTTTAAAATTAGCACAAAGTATGTATTATGAGTACTAAGGGGCTGCAATTTAAGTATTTTCTTCCATTCTTTGACGTCCATTTCTGATTATGCCGACAAGTGAGAAAGGCTAGTACATAGAAAACAAACAGCTCTTGATATTTGTACTTAATCATAGGACGATTTGCCCTCACAGTGATTTCTACCCCTCTTACCCAGTCTAACCAGTTAGAAGTGTACATTAGTAAATATGAGTAGCTAAAAATAGCAGCCAATGAACAAACAGTAAGCGATGATTTTTCACGTCCCACCATTCATAGAGGAATGTTCTGACAATCTAGTTGTTTATATCGTCCTCAGTTCCTAGGTTACAGACAAAAAATTAGTTCAATAGTAACTTGCATTTTATAATTAGATTATCATATATATAGGATTATTTGTCTAGATTTTTATAAGACAAAATGCAATTTCATAAAATTGTTGGTTAGAAATGAAGAGACACTATTTGAGAGAGAGAGAGAGGTTGAGAGGTGACCTCCAAATACTATTTTATTTTGGTATCAAACAGTCGAAACCTCAGTTTAGATGTCACTTGAAGAAATAGAAGGAAAGGACAAAGCTAGGGACATAGCGGATCAGTGATTTAGGTCTCCATGCCGTCGGCAAGCTTGAGCACAAAGGTGACGGGTTTCATCCCAGTCTGGGCGCTATCAGTCACATTCAGCAGTGCGTCGGAGTGCAGCCCGAGGTCGGCCAGTGATTTCGACAAATTGTCGGCCAATTGATCGCGCAGAAATGACAGGTCCATGTACAGAGTGACATCGCGACCGTCCACGCTGGCTGTCAGACTTGGCCGCGACATGGCTAGCTCAGTTTTCAAATGATCGATCACAGTCTGCAGACTGTCCCGACTGTTGAAGGTCAGCGGTTTGGGCGGCGGCTGGCCGCACACGTCGCACTGGGGATTTCTTTCTAATGGGACAACGCTAACGGCTACGCCTTCGATGTCGCTGAAATTCGAGAAATTGTCCAACAGTGGGTAGCAACCGGTGATAGCTTTGAACACCTCCGTGACGCATTGGGCGCTGATGACGGCGTTTGTGGACGCCACAGCCGGTATGATGTGCTTAACAACGCCCTGTGTGAGACGGAAGTCGGGCTCGCGAATGCCGAATTGGCGGGCGCGTTTGCAAGCCTCGTTGCGGATCCAATCGACGTGGTGCGGGTCGTCGCCATCGACAGGAACCTGCGGAGGGTGTTGAAAGGGTTTGAATACTATGGGTGCATGGGCCTGATTGGTGGAGAAAGCCTTATTTCTAATTGGTGGAGAGAACCTAATTTCTGATTGCTGGAGAGAGCCTGGTTTCTGATTTGTGCAGAGAGTCTGATTTCTGATTGGTGGAGAGAACTGATTTCTGATTGGTGGAGAGAGCCTGGTTTCTGATTTGTGCAGAGAGTCTGATTTCTGATTGGTGGAGAGAGCCTGATTTCTGATTGCTGGAGAGAGCCTGGTTTCTGATTTGTGCAGAGAGTCTGATTTCTGATTGGTGGAGAGAACTGATTTCTGATTGGTGGAGAGAACTGATTTCTGATTGGTGGAGAGAACTGATTTCTGATTGGTGGAGAGAACTGATTTCTGATTGGTGGAGAGAGCCTGATTTCTGATTGGTGGATAGAGACTGATTTCTGATTGGTGGATAGAGCCTGATTTCTGATTGGTGGAGAGAGCCTGATTTCTGATTGGTAGAAAGAGCCGGATTTCTGATTGGTGGAGAGAGCCTGATTTCTGATTGTTGGAGAGAGCCTGATTTCTGATTGGTGGAGAGAGCCTAGTTTCTGATTGGTGGATAGAGACTGATTTCTGATTGGTGGAGAGCCTGATTTCTGATTGGCGGAGAGAGCCTGATTTCTGATTGGTGGAGAGAGCCTGATTTATGATTGGTGGATAGACTGATTTCTGATTGGTGGAGAGAGACTGATTTCTGATTGGTGGATAGAGACTGATTTCTGATTGGTGGAGAAGGCGATGGTGGAGTGCATAAATTCTCTCTGGCAGAAGGCCCAGTTGCACAATCTATTGCGAAGCACAAACCTCCTCGCCGAAGGGCCACTCCTGAGGCCACTGCATAATCCTAGCGAACTCTATGCAATGCTCCGGCAGCCTAGGCGTGTGAGCCAAGGTGCACAGAGGAAACCCCTGTTGAGCGTTGCTATACAGATCGGCCGTGCACTCCAGACAGGGTGTGGAGTGAGCGCGGACTACGCGGCAGTGGCCTTGGAAGCCTTGGGTGCCGCCGTCAATTAAAGGCACAACGCTGGTTGGCACGGGTTGGTCTGAGTCGTCGTATTGCACCAGAGAGCACACAATCTGATTGAGTCGGCGTCTGGGGAGAAAGGGGTAACGAAAATTGATGGGGGAAGCGTCAATAGTAAGATTCGTTATCAAATCGAAACATTTGGGGAAGTTAAATAGACTCCAAGAGAGACAGACAATAACGTGGGAGCAAATAGGTGGACCAATATAGATAGACGGTCACTGAGTCAGTCAGCCACATGGAAAGAAACAGATAGAGACATAGACAGAGACAGCATAAAGAACTAAATATAGAAACACAGACACACAGACAGAAAGACAGACAGACGGACATACAGACAGACAGACAGATAGACAGACAGACAGAAACAGACAGACAGAAACAGACAGGCAGAAACAGACAGACAGAAACAGACAGACAGAAACAGACTGACACACAGCACACAAACAGACATACAGACAGACAGACAGACAGAAACAGACAGACAGACAGACAGACAGACAGACAGAAACAGACAGACAGAGAGACAGAGAGAGACAGACGGACAGACAAATAGACAGACGACAGACAGACAGACTGATACAGACAGACAGGCAGAGACAAAAACGCAGACAGTGAGAGACACAGACACGCTGCAAAACAAACACAGAAGGGCGGGCAGGCAGGCAGAAACGCGGTCGGCGCACCTGGCGTGAACGCTATCCAAGCCGCACACGATGCACATGAACTGTCTGTAAAACTCCAACGGTTTGTCCTCGAGTTTGCCAAAATGCGGCGTCACCCGACAGCCGGAGACGCGGCGTTCAACAAATTCGGCAGCAACGACAGCCTTGGGCCGGCCGATGTCTTTAGGCCGGAACAGAAACTGCCTATTCAGATTGGACAGATCAATAGTGTCCATGTCAATCAGATGCAGATTGACAAAGCCGCTCAAAGCCAAATCTTTAAGCATCTCGCAGCCCAGACCGCCGGCTCCAACCACTAAAATCTGGACTAAATCGGAGCGAATCGCCGAGAATAGTTCGGGATCGGGTTCGAACTCGGGACCACCTAGGGGTCCGGCGCGTTCCAATAGTCGACGCACGTGGCGCCAGCGATTATCAGTACCCGGGGAGCTCTGCAAGAATTCGAATGATTTGTAAAATAAAACTCTGGCATAGCAATTGCCTGCGTGTAAAATCACAGGCCACGCAAGAAACTGATAAGAACCGAAAGAATTAGATAAGAACTTCAAGCCTTACTTATTTCGCTTGACCGAGTTATTCTATGAAACTTGAATTGCTTGAATTCACAATCATAATTACGGAGCTAATAATTAGAATTCGGATATGCGCGGCCTACTATTTCTAACTGACGACAACTCGCTAAAACTGAAGGATGATTTAAATCATCCAAAGCCTAACGACGAGGAGGTTCTAGTTAAAGTAAGCCACTGCGGCGTCTGCGGCACTGATCTGCACATTATTCAAGGTCACTTTCCGGTGGCCGTTGATTCTCAATTAGTGCTTGGCCACGAGTTCACTGGATGGCTGATGGACGAGCCAATAGCCACTAGCAAGGATCAACAAGGTGACAACATTGGGACACCGGTATTTGTCAATCCGAATGGATGCTGCGGCTGCTGCATTGGATGCCAAACGGTAAGTTGTCAGAAAATTTTACATCGCTTAAAGTTGCTGTCAATCATTCTTTAAATCCCAATAATGCATCTGAAGGGTCGAGTGCATTTTTGCGGTTTCCGCGCCATGGGCGCCGCCTCGGTTGGAGTCGGCAGAGACGGCGGCTGGGCGGAGCTGGTCGCCGTGCCTGCCAACCAGGTGCACCGACTGCCCGAAGGCCTCCCGCTGTCAACCGGAATCCTCGTCGAGCCAATCAGCTGCGTGCTGCACGGCTACGACCGGCTGTTCTCGGCTGGAGCGGCGCGCCAGCTCGACCCCACCGACTCGGTGCTCATTCTCGGAGCCGGCATCATTGGCCTGCTCTGGGCCTGCCTGCTGCACCAGCGAGGCTACCGGACCATCCACATTAGCGACGTGGCGCCGGAACGACGTCAAGTTGTAGAAAATTTGAAACTCGACGGCATGTCACCAAAAGAACCTACGGAACTCAAGAGCAATACCTACAAGCTGATAGTGGACTGCACCGGTGTACCCAAGGCGCTGGAGTCGGCATTCAAAAGCATATCGAGCGGCGGTATTCTCTGTGTGTTCGGCTGCGCTCCTGAAGGTGCCAAGCTGAACCTGCCCTACTTCGACTTGGTGAGCAGAGAGATCACCGTTCTATTCTGCCGAGTTAATCCGTTCACAAGCGACCGAGCTATAGACCTGACGCATCGCCTGCACCTGGACGGCTACCTGGACTTGGACCGGTTAGGAATTCGAGTCTATCCGCTTGAGCAGCACCAGCAAGCGTTTGAAATGCTAAATAATAGACAGGCGCCCAAGGTGGCTTTTCGCCTTGCCTAAATGTGAAGGTATACAAGAAATTTCAAACAGCATACGAGACCTTTTCTGATGACACCATCTTTATGAAACAAGATATTAAGTACACAAGATTGTCATATCATTTACTTTAAACAATTTGAAGCAGTGATTCCAAAACGCAATAAATGTGTTTTCTGTCCTGATTTTCTTTGCTCAGACCCTGGATTTGTGAAAAATTGAATAATAGGACACTATACACACTGGTCTGGTTTTAGATAGTTGGAAAAAACTTTTTTCTTTGAATATAGCAGAGCTATGATTAAAAACATAGCAGGAAACCATTCAAACCAGCAAGCAAGACACACCCACAGAAATGCATTCGATATAAATGTAACATTTGGTAGAAGTCCTGGCGAATCCACGAGCATAGTGTGAGCCGATAAGAACGCTAGCAGATAACGGCTATAGTTATTCCAACAATCTACAAGCAAAACTTCCATTATAAAAAGACACACAAATCTTTCCAGAGCAATAAGCAAGCACGAAGATTTCAGGACAAAGAAATTTTATCAGCACAAAAAAAGCTGCCATGCGTGGTCTAGTGTTCCTCACTAAGGACAGTTTATTAAAACTTCAGAATGATTTGCCAGTTCCGCAGCCGGACAAAAATGAAGTCTTAGTCAGGGTTAGCCATAGCGGAGTTTGCGGGACAGACCTGCACATTATGCAGGGTCACTTCCCGGTGGCTGCCACTAACAAACTAGTGTTGGGACACGAGTTCACTGGTTGGCTTTTAAACAACGATGGAATTGACAAGGATGAGAAACCTGGCCAACCGGTGTTTGTTAATCCGAATGGACAGTGCGGATACTGCAGCGATTGCCAGAAGGTAGGCTCAATACAACCGAAAGAATTCGTCCATATTAGATAAGCAAATGCATGCTTCAACACACTACAGGGTCAAGTGCATTTCTGCGCACTTCGCGCCATGGGCACGGGAGCGGTGGGCCTAGCAAGAGACGGCGGCTGGGCGGAGCTGGTCGCCGTGCCTGCCAACCAGGTGCACCGACTGCCCGAAGGCCTCCCGCTGTCAACCGGAATCCTCGTCGAGCCAATCAGCTGCGTGCTGCACGGCTACGACCGGCTGTTCTCAGCTGGAGCGGCGCGCCAGCTCGACCCCACCGACTCGGTGCTCATTCTCGGAGCCGGCATCATCGGCCTGCTCTGGGCCTGCCTGCTGCACCAGCGAGGCTACCGGACCATCCACATTAGCGACGTGGCGCCGGAACGACGTCAAGCGGTCGTTAACATGAAGCTAAACGGTGTTCTACCAATGCAGCCAAGCGAACTGCGTAGCAATACCTACAAGCTGATAGTGGACTGCACCGGTGTACCCAAGGCGCTGGAGTCGGCATTCAAGAGCATATCGAGCGGCGGTATTCTCTGTGTGTTCGGCTGCGCTCCTGAAGGTGCCAAGCTGAACCTGCCCTACTTCGACTTGGTGAGCAGAGAGATCACCGTTATACTCTGCCGCATAAACCCATTCGCTTGCGACCGAGCTATACACCTGACTCATCGCCTGCACCTGGACGGCTACCTGGACTTAGACCGGTTAGGAATTCGAGTCTATCCGCTTGAGCAGCACCAGCAAGCGTTTGAAACGTTGAACAATCGGCAGGCGCCTAAAGTGGCTTTCTCTCTTGGATAACTGAGCAGCAAAATATTTGTTTAAACTCAGTGGATTAATGACGGTGTGAATGGCGGTTTAAAACAGGTCAAAGATGATGGAAGTGTGAAGAATGGAAGTGAACTAACAGGTGTTCTTTTTATTGAAAATATAACAAAGGCGTAAAGTTCCACTGATAAGATTATAAATAAACTAATTAGAAACTAGACAACTTCACTTTCATAAGCAAAAACTGATTTCTAAGTTTACCTACAGTATAAAAACATTAAATAATCAAAGACAAGTAAAAACAAACACACAAAACAAAAGTCCACGCGAAACTCTCAAATTAAACAGCATAAGGTATATTTTCAGTCAAACAATAAAATGCGCCCAACGTACATGAGACAATGACAGACAATTTCAGTCGATAAAAAACCCAGTTAACCTGGTGCCTCAAACTCTAACCATCATTAATAGCAGCCCGCCGACGTTTAACAATTAATTTTTGCAATTCCACAGCTTTGTTAGCTTCCGAATGGGTCGGATCGACGTGATAGTTGGGGTCGGTAAATAGTGCGCCAAATCTGGCGTCGGCTGCTACATCATCGGCTGTGACAGCTGCTTGATGAGCGCCTTTGGCCCGGTCAGCCACCAACAGGGCCAGCTCCTGCTCGCTAGCTGGCATCGCACTTTCATCTCCGCTTTCTTTGTCCTTGTCGCTCTCGTTGGCATTGTCGATCTTTGACGGCAGCAAACCGGCCTTGGCCAATTTGGCCCGTTTTGCTTGCTCCTTTAAACGACGACGTCGGCTGCGCTTTCGCGACTCCGGCTGTTCGCCAGCCTGCGACGTCGCTTTCTCGCCGACGTTGGCACTGGCAAAATCAATATCTTCCGGCATCTCGTCGTCGGAGAATGGAGCATCTTTAGCATCCTCGTCATCAGCGTCTCCATCCGCTTTATTGCCACCAAGACCAGCATCCGGTTCCTCATCACGGCCAGCTTCTTCATCGTCGCTACTCAATGCTAAAAATTCCGACAGACGTTTCAAATCCGGATCGTCCTCGTCAAACTCGGGCTTATCGAATAGGCCTTGAAAGTAGCGAGTTCGATCGGCCGGAGTCTCGTCCCAGGTCAGGCCAATCCTGGTGCGATTCAATGAACCCGTTGTTAGCTTGCGCGGCTTATAAGTGGCCGGATCCAGTCCCGTGCACCTGGTCACCAAGTGGCGCCATTCATCCGGCACATCGTCCGGCCCGCCAAACTGCATACCATCCGGTATATAGCTCAATTTCAGACAGCCGCCTGTACTTTCAATCTCCAGGCCGGTGCACTGATCAAACACCGCCGCGGCAGCGGCTGTACAGTCGAATTCGGCCACGGCGTAAAAATACCACAATCGTTTCAGCTGATGCCGACGAAGGCAACGCTTGTAAGCGGCTGAAGACGAGGATTCGGAATTGTCCGTGGAAGAGGAAGATTTTTTTGCTGCAATCCGACGCAGCTCGATGGGCCCGGCGGCCGCTTCTTCGGCCATTCGACGCTGACCAAAACGCGAAGGATAGATGGTGACGCTGAGCAGGCGACCGACTGAGGCTGGGCAGTGACTAGCCAGCAGCATGTACAGATCGGTGGCCTTCAGCTGTTCCCAATCCTGCTGAGTGACAGCTAGACGATTTGTTGGCGCTATTGCATCCTCATCGGCGGGATCGTCATTAACATCGGCGGCCGCGCCAGACGAGCGTTCCAAAGCGTGAAACTCTTCGTCGCTACTGATTTCAACGTCGCTATTGGCTTCAGATTCGCTTGACTCGGCGTCATCTTGTTCAGACTCTTCAGCTTCATCGTCCGTCTCAGCCTCCTCCTGAGCGTCTTTATCCTTTTCCTCATCCTCTTCCTTTTCCTCATCATCTTCATCTTCGTCACTCTCATCTTTCGTTTCATGATGTCCAGATTTATCCCCTTTCAGACCGTAGAATCGTTTCAGATCCTCGCGCGAGCTCATCGCCACCGGCCGGCCCCGTTTGTCGCTTCTGACGCTGGTGGCGAAGTCCGGGTCGGTGAACATGGCGCCGAAACGGTTGTCAATTTCAATCCGAGTGGCTTTGCGCGCCGAGGCCGAGCGGTAGCGCGGATCGGTGGTCACGTGACCGAAACGCGGATCCGAACGCCAGTCCTCCCCGCCTTCGGGGCCAGATTTGGTGCCGCTACGCTTCTTTTTAGCCATGGCGTTGAATTGATTGGTCGCTATTGGTTGCTATGCGTCAGCTAATTGGTTAGGAGCTCGAAGCTGCAGAGAATTAGAAGGCATAATTATCTCTATACGGAGATGAAAGATTTATTAAAAACAACGTCATAGTTTATCTGCTACTGTTTAAGAAGCTCTCACTTTCCTTACTAGACTTTTTTGCGTTTAACTTGCTAAATAATGACCCTAAATCTTATGGCTGCATAATCTGTTTATCTATCTGTCTATCTATCTATCTATCTATCTATCTATCTATCTATCTATCTATCTATCTGTCTGTCTATCTATCTATCTACCGGTATCTATCTATCTATCTATCTATCTATCTATCTATCTATCTGTCTATCTATCTATCTATCAATCTATCTATCTATCTATCTATCTATCTGTCTGTCTGTCTGTCTATCTATTTATCTATCTATCTATCAATCTATCTATCTATCTATCTATCTATCTATCTATCTATCTATCTGTCTATCTATCTATCTATCTATCTATCTATCAATCAATCCATCTATCTATCTATCTATCTATCCATCTATCTATCTATCTATCTATCTATCTATCTATCTATCTATCTATCTATCTATCTATCTATCTATCTATCTATCTATCTATCTATCTATCTATCTATCTATCTATCTATCTATCTATTTATCTAACTAGTTATTTAACAATCTGTATAATCTTTTAGAAAGGCACAAATATTTCTAAATAAGACACTTCAGACTCAACAACGAAAGCAAAAGGGTCAAAAAAATTTCATACGAAAAGCCTTAAGATTGCGAAAGTCTAAGTACACTCATATATTTTCTTGAATTAATTTCCTTTTTATCATATTTCTTCAGAAATCGCACACAAAATGTAAGGAAAAAACCAGACATCAAAACATTCACAGCCTAAACAAACGCAATGGCCTACTCTAATAAGTAAGCTAAGTGAGAATACAACCAAATACTTATATAAATATGCATCTTGTGCGACTCAATATTCAATTATGCAAGAAAAAAAAGAAGCAAATTTTGTTCAAGTAAAAAATATTGGCCTGTAAACAGCCAATAAAATAAAAAAAACATTTTTCTGTGCACACTTCTTACAAACTAGTCTCTTTGTTTTAATGACTTAAGTAAAATTAACAAAATATAAATTTTGTGTCTGGCTTGAGAAAAAACAACATAAAAAATTATCCGCTTATTGGGCATACCAAGAAGGCTGACTAGACAAGTACAACAACAAAAAATCGTTGCTACGAGTAAATACTGTTGCTACATTGTTGCACTCTGCGACAATATAAAAATAGATATTTTCATAACAGCAATAATAATAATAATAATAAAATACTGAGATATATGATTGACAAAATACTCGTAGTACATTAGGTTAGTACGCGCCTTTTGTAAAAATAATACCAAAACGACAGAAATATCATTTTAACTCTACTGCTAATGAGTAGTAAAAAATTTAGCATTAAGAAAGCAGAAAGCAAATATATAACAGCTAGAAGATTTTATTGCAATTCACAACAAAATTTATCAGTAAAAAACGCATCGCCTGTCAGATGTACGAATAGATTAACAAAACAAATCTCTACCTGATTTCTGATAGCCTGGGTGGCGAAAATCAAACTCTAATCCCTTTTAAAAATCATTTAATCCATCTCTCTCGCACAAAAGAATCTTACATTAAAATGTCAATCAATCAATTTGAACAGGCGTCGGCGAGGAAATCGTTCTGACCCCGGCACCAGTGGACAGTCGCGAGTTCGAATCCGCAGCCTTGCAGCGACTAGTAGACTGTTGACAATAATCAGTTGCGGGATTTCTCACCGTCTGGGCACTGCTTTTGTTGCTAAGGCTGCCGCCGCAGCCGCCGCCACCGCCTGACTGAACTGTTGGTGCAGCCGCGAGCCTGTTACCATGGAGACGACAAAAACACTTGTACTATTAAAAATCAATAGAGTTTTATCTACTATTTTTCTATCAATCTATGTCTGTCTGTCTATCTCTCTGTTTATTTATTTATTTATTTATTTATCTATCTATCTATCTATCTATCTATCTATCTATCTATCTATCTATCTATCTATCTATCTATCTATCTATCTATCTTTTTATCGATCTATCTATCTATCTATCTATCTATCTATCTATCTATCTATCTATCTATCTATCTATCTATCTATCTATCTATCTATCTATCTATCTATCTGTCTGTCTATCTTATTATTTATTATCTGAGTTTATGATAATAATTCAATGATAAACAACTGAGCTCACTTGTCTCGATTAAACGTCAAAAATTTTGTATTCAATTCGTCTAAAGCCTTCGCCATTGGGGTGTCTTCGGTCTGCAACAAAAAAAGAAATGAATAAATGAAAAAAGCAATAAAGAATAGATAGTTTTTTATATTTTAGTGCAATTTTGATTTAATGCGTTTTTTACTAAAATATTTCTCATATCTCTGAATGGATCTGTTAATTAGCTTTATTATTAAAACCCTGTTTATTGATTATTTGCAGCGAAAATTATTTTATTGCATCAAAATATTCTGAGCTACCTTTGTGTCGCTCGAAAACACTAAAGCTTATTGCTTTTTGGCACTAACCCTAATGCGTATTTTTATTTCTGCCAACGTTTTTTTTTCAGGATTTTTATCCTAAAAACGACCGATTCTATTTTCAACTATTTTTTCTGTGAGTGTTCCCTTGATCCTTAAAAGGGAACTAAACGTCCTTTCTCTTCACTGATGCTGTCCCTTAAATTTTTAACCCCCTCCGCAGTACCTATAGCTACCTAATCACCTTTACGGCATTTATAGATCCTTAATCCCCATTACGGCACCTATACTTATCTGATCCCCTATACAACAAATATAAATCCCTAATCTCCTCTAGAGTACATATAATTCCACAATCCCATTGACGGTACTCATAGATGCCTAATTCCATTTACGGTACTTAAATCCCTGATCCCCTTTACGATGCTTATAGATCCCTAATCCCCTTTACGATGCTTATAGATCCCTAATCCCCTTTACGATGCTTATAGATCCATAATCCCCTTTACGATGCTTATAGATCCCTAATCCCCTTTACGATGCTTATAGATCCCTAATCCCCTTTATGATGCTTATAGATCCCTAATCCCCTTTACGGTACTTATAGATCCCTAATCCCCTTTACGGTACTTATAGATCCCTAATCCCCTTTACGATTCTTATAGATCCCTAATCCCCTTTACGATGCTTATAGATCCCTAATCCTCTTTACGGTACTGATAGATCCCTAATCACCTTTACTGTACTGATAGATCCATAATCCCCTTTACGGTACTTAGCTTCAGATCCTTAATCCCCGTTGCTGTACTTATAGATCCCTAATCCCCTTTACGGTACTTATAGATCCCTAATCCCCTTTACGATGCTTATAGATCCCTAATCCCCTTTACGGTACTGATAGATCCCTAATCCTCTTTACGGTACTTATAGATCCCTAATCACCTTTACTGTACTGATAGATCCCTAATCCCCTTTACGATGCTTATAGATCCATAATCCCCTTTACGATGCTTATAGATCCCTAATCCCCTTTATGATGCTTATAGATCCCTAATCCCCTTTACGGTACTTATAGATCCCTAATCCCCTTTACGGTACTTATAGATCCCTAATCCCCTTTACGATTCTTATAGATCCCTAATCCCCTTTACGATGCTTATAGATCCCTAATCCTCTTTACGGTACTGATAGATCCCTAATCACCTTTACTGTACTGATAGATCCATAATCCCCTTTACGGTACTTAGCTTCAGATCCTTAATCCCCGTTGCTGTACTTATAGATCCCTAATCCCCTTTACGGTACTTATAGATCCCTAATCCCCTTTACGATGCTTATAGATCCCTAATCCCCTTTACGGTACTGATAGATCCCTAATCCTCTTTACGGTACTTATAGATCCCTAATCCCCTTTACGATTCTTATAGATCCCTAATCCCCTTTACGGTACTGATAGATCCCTAATCACCTTTACGATGCTTATAGATCCCTAATCCCCTTTACGGTACTTATAGATCCCTAATCACCTTTACGATGCTTATAGATCCCTAATCACCTTTACTGTACTGATAGATCCCTAATCCCCTTTACGGTACTTATAGATCCCTAATCCCCTTTACGCTACTTATAGATCCCTAATCCCCTTTACGGTACTTATAGATCCCTAATCCCCTTTACGCTACTTATAGATCCCTAATCCCCTTTACGGTACTTATAGATCCCTAATCCCCTTTACGCTACTTATAGATCCCTAATCCCCTTTACGGTACTTATAGATCCCTAATCCCCTTTACGCTACTTATAGATCCCTAATCCCCTTTACGGTACTTATAGATCCCTAATCCCCTTTACGCTACTTATAGATCCCTAATCCCCTTTACGGTACTTATAGATCCCTAATCACCTTTACTGTACTGATAGATCCCTAATCCCCTTTACGGTACTTATAGATCCCTAATCCCCTTTACGCTACTTATAGATCCCTAATCCCCTTTACGGTACTTATAGATCCCTAATCCCCTTTACGCTACTTATAGATCCCTAATCCCCTTTACGGTACTTATAGATCCCTAATCACCTTTACTGTACTGATAGATCCCTAATCCCCTTTACGGTACTTATAGATCCCTAATCCCCTTTACGGTACTTATAGATCCCTAATCCCCTTTACGCTACTTATAGATCCCTAATCCCCTTTACGCTACTTATAGATCCCTAATCCCCTTTACGGTACTTATAGATCCCTAATCCCCTTTACGCTACTTATAGATCCCTAATCCCCTTTACGGTACTTATAGATCCCTAATCCCCTTTACGCTACTTATAGATCCCTAATCCCCTTTACGGTACTTATAGATCCCTAATCCCCTTTACGCTACTTATAGATCCCTAATCCCCTTTACGGTACTTATAGATCCCTAATCACCTTTACTGTACTGATAGATCCCTAATCCCCTTTACGGTACTTATAGATCCCTAATCCCGTTTACGCTACTTATAGATCCCTAATCCCCTTTACGGTACTTATAGATCCCTAATCCCCTTTACGGTACTTATAGATCCCTAATCCCCTTTACGGTACTTATAGATCCCTAATCACCTTTACTGTACTGATAGATCCCTAATCCCCTTTACGGTACTTATAGATCCCTAATCCCCTTTACGCTACTTATAGATCCCTAATCCCCTTTACGGTACTTGTAGATCCCTAATCCCCTTTACGGTACTTGTAGATCCCTAATCCCCTTTACGGTACTTGTAGATCCCTAATCCCCTTTACGGTACTTGTAGATCCCTAATCCCCTTTACGGTACTGATAGATCCCTAATCCCCTTTACGGTACTTGTAGATCCCTAATCCCCTTTACGGTACTTGTAGATCCCTAATCCCCTTTACGGTACTGATAGATCCCTAATCCCCTTTACGGTACTGATAGATCCCTAATCCCCTTTACGCTACTTGTAGATCCCTAATCCCCTTTACGCTACTTATAGATCCCTAATCCCCTTTACGGTACTTATAGATCCCTAATCCCCTTTACTGTACTGATAGATCCATAATCCCCTTTACGGTACTTAGCTTCAGATCCTTAATCCCCGTTGCTGTACTTATAGATCCCTAATCCCCTTTACGCTACTTGTAGATGTTCCCCTCACCGCGCAATTACTAGCCAACTTAGCCAGCCGCTTGTTCTTCTTATGCAACGGTTTGGATTCGATAATCATCTCCTCCAATTCGTAAGTCGGATCGCAGTTCAATTCCTGACTAGGCGGCACAAATGCCGGCTTCACCGACTTGGTCAGCACGCCGGGCCAATCGACATCGCGCATGAAACTGTGCGACCGAAGCATCTGCAGCGAGGTCAGGCGAAATCCCGGATCCCGTTCCAGCAGGCTCATCAGTATGGAACGAAGCTCCGGCGAAGCGCTAGACGAATAATGCACGTTGCTTGACTGGATGACTTCTAGGCATTCGGCTAAGTTCAGGTGCGAATTGATGTCGAATGGGCGCTGGTTGTTTGAGGGTTAGGGGTTGGCGAGTTAACAGATAATGAAATATGCAGAAGACATCTATAGTCAGCACAGTTAGTATCGAGCGCACTCAATACAGCACACACACACACGAGAATAAGCTTAAAAGTACACTATGCCACAAGCATTAGAGAACACACTTTAAAGTACACTAGAGAACACATGCTACACAGCTAAAGCTAAATCTGCAGGGCTGCAGGCACTTTGACGCTTAAAGCGACATCGTCCACAACCAGCGACAGCGCATGACTGTCCATTGCGCTGACTCCTGAAGCGCGTTCAGTCACACTAAATACGGTATGCAGGCATAGACACACACACAGGCCGGCACCCAGTCACGCACTCACATAGGGTGTACAATCGGCGGTTCCAGGAATGTACACTCTCTGTGCCTTGGGGGGTTGCCTTCATGGGCGTAAATTGCACAACTGGCCCATAGCCCAACCAATTCGTGCACAAGGCCCCAAATTAATGTAACCCTTCACACGAAACCGCGCTAGGGAAAATAGCCAACCTACAACGCGGGGTCGAACCTGGACCAGTGGCACACAAGGCAGACGCGCTAGACCGCCGAGCCACTCGCCCCCTTCATGCTACACAGCACACTAAAGTACACTAGAGAACACATGCTACATCACACTCAAAAGTACACTATGCTCGTAAAGAACATTCTAAACAGCGCACACTTTAAAGTACACTAGACAGGACATGATACACCGCACGCTGTAAAGTACGTTATAAGGACACTAGCTAATAAACCCCACACTGCAAAATGGACTTTAAGGAGCATGTTACACCGCACGCTGTAAAGTACACTATGGCACAAAAAGACTAAATTACTAAATTACACTAAAAGACGCACTATACCACATAAAATTAAATCGTGCTAAGCTACTAACCTGGCGGCGAAACAACTCATAGATGGTGACGCCCAGACTCCACCAATCGGCTGAGAATGAATAGCCTGGTATTTCTCTGAGGCCGGTTCGAAAAACCTCGGGAGCTGCATTGAAGTGAATAAAAATGCGAGATTTTTTAGCTAGGTTACAACTGGGTGCACAGGGAATAAGCTTTAGCTAATGCGAGGAAAACACAAAAAACGGGAGGGGATAAGAAAAGCAGGTAAAAGCATAAAGTCCACCTGTACCTGTATTAAGCCATCTGTTTTTATTTTGCTTTAAATCCCTTAATCCCACACTACCTCAAAACTCTAAAATCCACCTAACCTTGAATAACTTTAGGTGGACTTTATTTTGAACTATAAAAACCGAAAAATTAGCTTCAACTTTAACCTTGTCAGCTCCACACCACCTGAAGCAATCGTCACTCTTAACAGACTAGCTACTTGATCAAGAATAACTCTTGGGTGAGAAGGGAACTAAGGAACTCAAACCAGTAACTGAAGACTAAGAGCAGTAAGATTGCAAAACTCTATATAGGTTTGCAGTTTAACTGTCTATCTAGTATTAAAACAAATATAAAATAAATCCAACGAAATTTCCTCATAACCCTAAGCCTATAATCTTCTAGACAGCCAGTTCAGTTATCTTCTCCACTCTAAAATGCTCCACAAAGTACTTTCTAATACTCCAGGAAGCACGTTACAATGTCGAGGAAAAGTACGATAAATTTTATCCATGCTCAAAATGCAAATAAAAGTGTAGCTATGAAAAAACACAACTTACCCATATAAGGCTTGGTACCAGACACTTCAGTGGCCAATTTGCCATCCTTAAGCACCGTGGCCACATTAAAATCAGTTAAAAACACGTTGCCAGCCTTGTCGAATATCAAATTATCCGGCTTGATGTCTCTGTTAAAGTTTGGGGTTTCGTTATTTTATTTACAATGATATTTTAGGAGATTTCTCAAGATGACTCAGGGATGGATGATCAAGATGTTTATGGGACGAATGAAAAAGATGACTCAGGGGTAGATGATCAAGATGACTCAGGGGTGGATGATCAAGATGACTCAGGGGTGGATGATCAAGATGACTCAGTGACTGATGATCACGATGACTCAGTGACTGATGATCACGATGACTCAGGGGTGAATGATCAAGATGACTCAGAGATGGATGATCAAGATGAGTCAGAGACGGATGATCAAGATGACTCAGTGACTGATGATCAAGATGACTCAGGGACGGATAATCAAGATGACTAAGGGACGGATGATCAAGATGACTCAGAAAAGGATGATCAAAATGACTCAGAAAAGGATGATCAAGATGACTCAGAAAAGGATAATCAAGATGACTCAAGGACGGATAATCAAAATGACTCAAAGAAGGATAATCAAGATGACTCAGAGACGGATAATCAAGATGACTCAGAGACGGATGATCAAGATGACTCAGAGACGTATAATCAAGATGACTCAGGGACGGATGATCAAGATGACTCAAAGACGGATGATCAAGATGACTCAGGGACGGATAATCAAGATGACTCAAGGACGGATAATCAAGATGACTCAGAGACGGATGATCAAAATGACTCAGGGACGGATATTCAAGATGACTCAGGGACGGTTAATCAAGATAACTCAAAGACGGATAATCAAGATGACTCAGGAACGCATAATCAAGATGACTCAAAGACGGATGATCAAGATGACTCAGGGACGGATAATCAAGATGACTCAAGGACGGATAATCAAAATGACTCAAAGAAGGATAATCAAGATGACTCAGAGACGGATAATCAAGATGACTCAGAGACGGATGATCAAGATGACTCAGAGACGGATAATCAAGATGACTCAGGGACGGATGATCAAGATGACTCAAAGACGGATGATCAAGATGACTCAGGGACGGATAATCAAGATGACTCAAGGACGGATAATCAAGATGACTCAGAGACGGATGATCAAAATGACTCAGGGACGGATAATCAAGATGACTCAGGGACGGATAATCAAGATGACTCAGAAAAGGATGATCAAAATGACTCAGTGAATGATGATCAAAATGACTCAGGGGCGGATGATCAAGATGACTTAGACAAGTATGATCAAGATGACTCAAGGACGGATAATCAAGATGACTCAGAGACGGATGATCAAAATGACTCAGGGACGGATAATCAAGATGACTCAGGGACGGATAATCAAGATGACTCAAAGACGGATAATCAAGATGACTCAGAGACGGATAATCAAGATGACTCAGAAAAGGATGATCAAAATGACTCAGTGAATGATGATCAAAATGACTCAAGGGCGGATGATCAAGATGACTTAGACAAGTATGATCAAGATGACTCAAGGACGGATAATCAAGATGACTCAGAGACGGATGATCAAAATGACTCAGGGACGGATAATCAAGATGACTCAGGGACGGATAATCAAGATGACTCAAAGACGGATAATCAAGATGACTCAGAGACGGGTAATCAAGATGACTCAGAGACGGATGATCAAGATGACTCAGAAAAGGATGATCAAAATGACTCAGGGACGGATATTCAAGATGACTCAGGGACGGTTAATCAAGATAACTCAAAGACGGATAATCAAGATGACTCAGGAACGGATAATCAAGATGACTCAAAGACGGATGATCAAGATGACTCAGGGACGGATAATCAAGATGACTCAAGGACGGATAATCAAAATGACTCAAAGAAGGATAATCAAGATGACTCAGAGACGGATAATCAAGATGACTCAGAGACGGATGATCAAGATGACTCAGAGACAGATAATCAAGATGACTCAGGGACGGATGATCAAGATGACTCAAAGACGGATGATCAAGATGACTCAGGGACGGATAATCAAGATGACTCAAGGACGGATAATCAAGATGACTCAGAGACGGATGATCAAGATGACTCAGGGACGGATAATCAAGATGACTCAGGGACGGATAATCAAGATGACTCAAAGACGGATAATCAAGATGACTCAGAGACGGATAATCAAGATGACTCAGAAAAGGATGATCAAAATGACTCAGTGAATGATGATCAAAATGACTCAGGGGCGGATGATCAAGATGACTTAGACAAGTATGATCAAGATGACTCAAGGACGGATAATCAAGATGACTCAGAGACGGATGATCAAAATGACTCAGGGACGGATAATCAAGATGACTCAGGGACGGATAATCAAGATGACTCAAAGACGGATAATCAAGATGACTCAGAGACGGATAATCAAGATGACTCAGAAAAGGATGATCAAAATGACTCAGTGAATGATGATCAAAATGACTCAGGGGCGGATGATCAAGATGACTTAGACAAGTATGATCAAGATGACTCAAGGACGGATAATCAAGATGACTCAGAGACGGATGATCAAAATGACTCAGGGACGGATAATCAAGATGACTCAGGGACGGATAATCAAGATGACTCAAAGACGGATAATCAAGATGACTCAGAGACGGATAATCAAGATGACTCAGAGACGGATGATCAAGATGACTCAGAAAAGGATGATCAAAATGACTCAGGGACGGATGATCAAGATGACTCAAAGACGGATGATCAAGATGACTCAGGGACGGATAATCAAGATGACTCAAGGACGGATAATCAAGATGACTCAGAGACGGATGATCAAAATGACTCAGGGACGGATAATCAAGATGACTCAAAGACGGATAATCAAGATGACTCAGAGACGGATAATCAAGATGACTCAGAAAAGGATGATCAAAATGACTCAGTGAATGATGATCAAAATGACTCAGGGGCGGATGATCAAGATGACTTAGACAAGTATGATCAAGATGACTCAAGGACGGATAATCAAGATGACTCAGAGACGGATGATCAAAATGACTCAGGGACGGATAATCAAGATGACTCAGGGACGGATAATCAAGATGACTCAAAGACGGATAATCAAGATGACTCAGAGACGGATAATCAAGATGACTCAGAGACGGATGATCAAGATGACTCAGAAAAGGATGATCAAAATGACTCAGAAAAGGATGATCAAGATGACTCAGAAAAGGATGATCAAGATGACTCAGAGACGGATGATCAAGATGACTCAGAGACGGATGATCAAGATGACTCAGAGACGGATGATCAAGATGACTCAGGGACGGATGATCAAAATGAATCAGGGGCGGATGATCAAGATGACTTAGAGAAGGATGATCAAGATGACTCAGGGACGGATGATCAAGATGACTCAGAGACGGATGATCAAGATGACTCAGAAAAGGATGATCAAAATGACTCAGTGAATGATGATCAAAATGACTCAGGGGCGGATGATCAAGATGACTTAGACAAGTATGATCAAGATGACTCAGGGACGGATGATCAAGATGACTCAGGGACGGATGATCAAGATGACTCAGGGACGGATGATCAAGATGACTCAGAAAAGGATGATCAAGATGACTCAGTGAATGATGATTAAAATGACTCAGTGACTGATGATCAAGATGACTCAGAGACGGATGATCAAGATGACTCAGAGACGGAGGATCAAGATGACTCAGAGACGGATGATCAAGATGACTCAGGGACGGATGATCAAGATGACTCAGGGACGGATGATCAAGATGACTCAGGGACGGATAATCAAGATGACTCAAGGACGGATGATCAAGATGACTCAGAGAAGGATGATCAAATGATTCAATGAAGGCCGATGACTCAGAGACGAATATGATTCAGCAGATGCTAATGACTCAGAGAGGGACGATCAGAATGATTCAGCAGGCGCTGCTGACCTACTTAATTTTAAATAAACAATATATAATAATTAAGGTATTGCACAACGATGCTAGGTTATTATAATCAGTTAGATATTTTTTAAAATTTACAAACCCTTTAAAGACATTTAATTGATTTTTTGATTACAATAATAAATCATCAAAGACAGACTGACAAGAGAATCAGATTACTAAATCTTTGCGAATCAGCCTAAGACTAGCTTCGATTCGTATGCAAGGCTTAGGAAAATTTGGCAAAAGAAGGCACACAGAAATTTGATCAGATTTTCCAACTAAAGGTATTCCTAAGTCCTAACTCTAGCCACCTACAAAGGAGCATTTCCATTAGATTGTAAAAATAAAATGATAAAAATTCTAGAATTATTTAATAAAAAATCTACAAAACCTGGCTCAAGTATGCATTTAACAACAGAGCACGATTAAAATATTATAGGATTACTGCTTTATAATTCTTGCTTGCATTTATCCCTAATCATTTAGCAACTAATGATTCAGTAATCGAATGATAATTATTATAAAAAAACAGCTACAAATTATGCGGAATAAGCTATAGCTAAGTCTTGACCCTGTAATGAGGGAACTATGTAATTATTAGCTTGAAATCAACATGCCTCAGAAGGAATGCTTTCCAAAAAATGTTCCTTTTCTACTAGAAAAAAAACAGCAGATGGTCGAAGCACCTGCCAGATGGCATAGAGGGGATCTATTGGGAAGATCAAAGATTTTTTTCAACGCTCAACATGTGATGATCACAGTCAGGATAGCTAGCGAAATTTTTTTCAGCCAGATTTTAAAGTACAAAGTGACCGATATTGAAGTTAATAGCCTCAAAACAAGAGGGCAGTTTAAGGACAATAAGGGGGCAGATTAAGGACAATAAGAGGGCATATTAAGAATGGCCAGGAGCGGATTAACTTAGATCCACTAAGAGCGAATTACGTTTATAAATAAAAAAATTAATAATAAATTTAGACACCCGACCTTTCGATCAGATGTACAGCCCACGACACAGCCGCAGCTAGTTGCGCGGCGCATCTGAGGGCTGTGTACAACTGCTCAGTCCTGACGGGCTGGAGGGGCCGCAACACCCACTCTAAATTTACCCAGCTCAAACTGGTACCCGATCTCAGCTGGGTGGACTGAATCAATGCGGGATTAAGCGCCTTGCTCAAGGGCACAAATTGTCTCCTAGGGCCGGGACTCGAACCCACGACCTTCCGATCATAAGTCAGGCGTCGTAGCCACTAGGCTACAACTCCTCTACTAAAAGATCAAACCAAGGCACAAAATCCATCTTACCTGTGCAAGATATGCTTAGTATAGAGATAGTCCAACGCCAAGCCCATCTGAGCCAAATAGAGTCTGAGTGCCGCTTCAGAGAAACGAACTTTGCTATTCTGAATGTGATAGCGAAGATCACCACCAAGCAGTAAATCAACAACCACAAACATGTCCTCCTGGTCTTGAAACGTGTACCACATATTAACTAAAAATGGAAACTCCAAATCGGCCAATATTTCTATTTCTTTAATAACATTTTTGACGGCACTCTTTTCAATGCAAATCTGTTTGCTCATGTACTTCATAGCGTACATCTGTTTTGTATCCTTTTTTTGTACGATGCACACCTTGCCGAAGGCGCCGCGGCCAATTGCGCGTAGGATGTTGAAATGGTTGAAGCTCACTGCGGGATTTATAGTTGCTTTTATTTTTTAGACTTATAAATAATATTATATAAATTAAGACCTCTAAATTTACCAAGCTAAAACTGGTACCCGATCTCAGCTGGGTGGACTGAAGCAATGCGGGATTAATTGCCATTGCTCAAGGGCACAAATTGTCTCCTAGAAACGGGGCTCGAACCCACGACCTTCAGGTCATAAGGCAGACACCCTAGCCACTAGGCTAAAACTCCTCTTAGACTTTAGATACGAAGTATATTCACGATAATTTAAAAAATGTTTTTAAATTAAGGGTTTAAAAGCCCATAAGCATTAAAATTTACCACTTAGATGCAAGGCAAGAAAATATCATCAATTTCAAGACAACTATAGAGCTAGACAGACATACAGACATAATACAGACAGACAGGCAGGCAGATAGACAGACATAGACAAAAACAGACAGACACAGACAGACAGGTGGAAGAGAAGGAGACAATAGAGAGAACTGAATTATTGATCAAATCCTCCCTTTTAAAGCCACAATTAAGTAACTCAGTACAAACCTTCTCCTGAGCAGTCAGCTGATGCCCCAGAGGCAGCTGTCCCAGTTGCAGACATGTCGCCATCGCCATTGCGCCCGCCAGTAGAGGCGTGCCCGCTGCCCATAAAGCACCCAATGGTGACTGCTTAATATGCTGGCAGTTTAATAAAAAAATAAATGATTAATAGGCCCTAGTTGTCAATCAGACTTCCTTGACGTTGAAGGAATTTTATCTGAAAGTTGGAGATTTCAGGCTACTTTATTGGCTTCAAATTTTGTTTTTTTTTCACAAACAGATAATCTTTTTTTTATTTATAAGTAAATTAACTTAGATATCTATAAAATTTATCGCTAATGTTAATGCTCTATTTAATGCTTAACTCAGCATCACTAAATGTCATGCTTGTGTCCACAGGAAGTTGATTTATTCAAAAGTAAAGAGCTAACATTAGCTTGATAAAAAATACAGTTTTCAGAAAGCAACTATTTTAAATAAACTGAAAATCTTTTGAAAATTGATAAAAATCAATGTTTGATTAAGGTCTAGCAACTTTTAAAATACTTATAATTGGTTCAATTGCACAAGATAAATAGTCAATACTGCATTTTAGCTTCTTATTTTATGTCTATACGTTTTAAATAAAAAGATTTTAATATTATTACAATTGTGTATAATACTAATGCACACCATTATGCCACAATGAATGTGACAATTTTCAAAATATTGGGGTAAATAGATGCAATATGTACCTAAAACCTATAAAGATTGTTGCTTTTTACCATTTTAAATGTAGTGATTTTTTAGAATCAAATTTATAATAGTAGGGGATTCAGTCAGGTCATGTGACAATGTAAGAAAAAGAAAAATTCTATAAATGATACAATTTATGCAAGCTTACTAAAAGTAAAATGCAAAAAAATCTTAAGAATTAAGAAAGTCTTAAAAATTTGAACATTCACAATAAAATCAAGGGCTACAATGTAGCTTTTGAAGAAATTAAATGACCTAATCTTCAATAGGCCCCCATTCCTCTATTGAAAACTAGGTCTCTAAATATTTCAAGCCATGAATGACCTTATGAGGACTCTCTGCCACTATAAAATTTCCATCCCTAGGTATGGGGTTAAGCTAAAAACAATTAAATGAATAGGTCGCTATGTCTATATTGAAAATTAGGTCTTAAAATCAATTTAGATCAATTTTTAAATCAATTTGTAGGCTACTCCCTACTTTATGAATACAGCCTCCCATGTCCCTACAACCTAGGCATAATAGTACAAGCATACAGCTACAAAATGGAATGCAAAATTGAAATCATCATGTCAAAAACCCCTATTAACATACCTTTATGAGCCTTGCAAAACTGGAACTAGTCTAGTAACCTAAACTTCAAGAAGTCCAAAAACATACATGCAATTACCTTTTATACAAATAATTACACAATATACTATGTATAAGCAAGGTACTGAGTGCAATGGCATAGGTAGTATGGCCTAATATGGGGCTAGACATAGAGCAAGGTAAGAATCAAGGTGGGACCTTTTTTGATATTAGACCTCAATGCTTGCTAGTGGGATATTAGCTACTAACTATTTATTGTTTGGTACTTTATAATATAATCAACAAACATTTTTACTTATTTCAAAATTCTAGTAGGTTACTAAATACACAGACAACTTTATAATATCTAAGACTTGTTTTTGAATTGATTTTAGTTGTCACTGGAATGTATTTAAATATTACTAAACTCTATTAGAAGAAATATTAAAAACCTATGGATGTAAACTTTGGAATCAAGCACAAGTCATTTTATTGAATTTTGGCAACAAAATATTAAAGTAAAAGCAATAAATAGGCTAAAGAAAAACAATTGTTCAGATAATTAATCACTATTGTTCTGTCCTAGAAATTTTCTTAGAAAGTACCAATAAAATAAAATATTTTTATTTTAGTCAGTCCAGCTAGTCCACACCTTGGCCTAGTTGCCTATATGCATATTTTGAGAAACAAACAAAGTACAATCTATGTGCACTGAAAAAATTCCATATATATATACTAGATAGCATTTGTAAATTGTCAACTTTTTCTTATAGGGATCACTATAATGATTGTAAGGAAAATGTCTTATTCCTAAATTAAGTAGAGACCAAATAAATCATATAATATTTGAAGCTAAGACAAAACACTAAACTAAATATATTACAACTAGATGACTTGAAAGTCAAAAAGAAAAGAAAAAAGGGAGATATACACTGGCAAAGACAAAAATGATACTCTGGACCAAAGGGTGCCATCCACTTCAGTGACAAGACACTTTGGCAAAAGCCACTTGGGTGACAAAGCAAGAGCTTCCTACCTTTTTGGTGACAGCAAAATGCAATATTGGCGAAAAGCAGGAGTATTATTGCATCATCATTAGGGTGATTCGCCTATTCCATTTTTTTGAAAATTTTTGCGGGTTTTTTGTGTGCATCATTTTGAACAAATATATCTGAATTAAACTTTCTTAGCAAAATTCATACTACAATAGAATATAAAAGTTGCCAAAATAATGTTTTATATATAAATGTGGCCTCAATCCACGAAATCTACTGTGATTCAAAAATTTGCAAAATACAATATTCTCACAGAGAGACCCAGACAGAGCTAAACCATTATTATTCCAAACCCCATTCTTAAATACCTTCATACCTATCTGCATAATAGATAATACCAAAATGTAAATTAAGTCATATACCTTTTTGACAAAGTTACTGTCAAATTGTCACCATAGTAACTGTCATTGAAGTGTCTTGTTGCTGAATTGACTGTTGCCTAAATGTCCTGTTGCTGAAATGACTAGAACCTGGACCAAATATGAACTGTATATATGGCCTATTTTTACAATAAATACAAACATTTGTGAACATAGTAGTATTTGTGCATTTCAAGGGAAGTAAGCATAAAGTAGCAATAAAATTCTGCAAAAATGACACCTGGCTTGAAATACTAAAATTGGAATGCAATAAAAAATTTACAAGGTTCAAAATTAAAAAAATTATACTTTAGTTTAGTTTCTAGTGCAGGCTTTAGTTTCTAGTGCATTAGATAAAGAAAAAAAATAGCAATTTTTAGAAAAAAATATTAATAAGCTTTTTATTACTTTATCAATTTTCAAAAAGTTTTGTATGATTCCATAAACATCCAAGCTATAACATGGCATATCCCATATCACAAGCAGATTAAAAAATTTCTTAATGGACAACCTAACCTAGGTTAATAGAAAAAAATTAACTGTTAAATTTCTAAATAATAAGCCTTAAGCCCAACTAATATACATCATTATATCTTATAGGCCTGCAACTAACTTGTCAGCAAAAAAACATTGCACATTACCTATTATATACATATATTAGTAAGTTTTAGTGCAATATGCAATATTACTCGAATTGACAGACTTAATTTGCCCTTAAAAAACAATTCAATTGCACAGAGTATTTTCTTTTAAACGCTACATCTGATGGAAGATAAGTACAACGTTTTAAACTAAATATGGCAACAGCATGAAAATATACTAAAACTAATAGATTCAAATTCAACACGCTGTATGCAAAAAATATACAAGGGATTTTATTATATAAAAAACTAAAAAAATGTGCTGCTTCACTTTCCTTTACAATGGCATTCAGAATCAATAGGCCTCATTTACAGTCTACATGCTGGTATTTCCTACATAGATTGATAGTTGACAAAAAACTTCGGGCCGAGCGCAGAATCGTGTCTTGGAAAAGGTACATTTGAAAACTTTTTTATTTCTTAGAAAACACGTTTATTAAAAAGTTACGCGACTTTTTAGTGGCTAGCGCAAGATTATAGACTGTAGGTTTTTTAATGTCTGCTATGTTTTCTTGGCTGTTTGTTTTTAGCGATTAGTATTTTAGATTTCAGTTCTAATTTGCGAACCTTGCGTCTCCAAATTAAACGAAACACTGCGAAACGCAGCAAACAAATTTGCTGTTGCTGTGCCTAAAATATGTTATTGCAGCAGTTGATTATCCGTAAATTTTTTTTAAGCGATTTCACACGGATTTCACCTAATATCTAAGCCTTAAGTCCTTTATTGAGGATCGACAGGAACCTCAGAATGTGAATTTATAGCTATGTTATGTTACCATGTATATATGGTCTGAGGGCGGTAGAGAAGGTCGGATAATTGTTCCGATTACCAACTACCGCCTTGACCCGCTGCTGTAGCCGGTCAGAGAGGGGACAGCCACGTCGTGTGCTGGACTTCTCCCTCATGCATTCACTGGCTTGTCTCTCGCTTTGGCATTCACAGCTCTTACAGCATGAACAACCTGATCAGAGTTTTTCATATTTCCCTCTCTCTCTCTCTCTCTTTCTCTCTCTCTCTCTCTCTCTCTCTCTCTCTCTCTCTCTCTCTCTTTGGTCTCGAGTCGTGTCACCATAGTAAAATTATTCAGGGCTGGGACACTGTATGCAGCTGGAGGCCTGCAGCGGCTAGCTTTATTTTCACGGGCAGTTCGTAGTGCTATACCTGTGTGGTTTAGAAGTCCCTCTTTTCCCAGATCTTCACGGCGGAGTAGGCGGAAAAAACACCGGATACTATACATACATGTAGGGTATTTTACAAAACACTATGCACTGCTAAAGTTTACTTTTCATTGTCTGTAAATTTACAGTACATATAGTATTCGGCCGTAGCACGTGTCAGGCGCGTGATGAGGGGGAGTAAGACTCTTTGGGATCGCGCGGTTATTACAGTAGAACAGTGCTATAAATCATACTCACAGTATCAGGGGGATGAATCAGAATATTGAGAGAATAATAGAGGAAAACCAATTCAAAATAGCATTAGGCTATTAGTAACATTAAAAGCGCAAAGTTAGGGAGAAGACAAGAAATAGGAGTACAAAAAGGCTGAGAATGGGAGAGGAGAGGGTCAGAGGGAGACAGGGAGATAGAGGCAGTCACTAGATGTTGCGGAAGTGGATGCCAGAGAGATGAGAGCGCCGGGGAACAAGAGATAAAATCTCCTACTCGACGTGGGCGCCCTCCCTCTCCGGCTACTGCATCCCAGTTCAGGCGGCGCTGACAGATCGAAAAATATCCCGCATGGACCGCGGATACATCATTCAAATACATACATGTAGAACACCCCCACAAAAGCGCAACAATATGGAACAATAAAGTCAGAAGAGATGATTTATGAGGCAATATAGCGAGCACCTGAGAGTCGAACTCTTCTCTGATCAAAGCAAGAAATTCTTCACAGAGAAAATTATACACTTTATAGTAACAAATTATCTCGTACGTACATTTAACATCTTCAGCTCACGTGAGCATGCAATTTGGAAAAAAATTGAGTAGCAACCGCATTTCTATATCGACTTGACTTGGAATTTTATTAATTTTGTTAGGTAGCGTAAAATGCAATTGGAAAATTTCACAGTTGGGCGTCAATTTTACGCAATACCGAAAAAATCTACGAGGATTTTTTAGCTCAACAAATTCCTCCCACATGTGAGGAATACTTCAACTGCATCGATGAAACCAATGGAACACTTCCTGTGTACAATGCAATAGGCTGGTCTGCTTCCGTTATCTGACGCGGCCATTCAATCTTCATTATCCTGATGCTGCTGTGCGCCATCACGCGTCGAGGCAGTTGATCCAATTTTAGCGTCTTAAAGCCAGCTGCGATGCTGTTGATAATTCCGCCAAGCTCGCGGTCCTTCTGTACGTGACTAAAGCGAGTATTATTTTCGATAATAAACGTTAGCTCGTCGATAAACAGTTTCACAGTCACGTGACTTGTATCGCTAGCCATAAATGATACTTCCTCAAGAGTTAGCCACCACCAGTGTGTGCCCTCGGGACATACTGTTTCCGCTGCGCTTGTTGCTGGTACATGTAACAAGTTGATGCTGAGAAAAGCTAGCAACAATAGAAACTTGCAGGTTGATGACGAATGCTTCTCATAAATTAACAACTGAAATTGTTGCGTATAGAGTTTAGAGAAATTATTGTGTTTCATGGCCAATCATGGGTCTGGAGAAGATTCTGCCTAGAAAATGTGTATTTCATGCTTTTAATTCGTTTGGCAAGGTTTAATTATTTTTTGGAAGACCTGGTAAGTATAGGTTAAGATTAGTCATAGTTTTGAGTTCTCCCACGAAGAGACGCCGAGCTTAGTATGTACTCGTACATGTACGTATGCGTATTGGGCAAAGACGCCTTAAGTAGGACGGGACACTTTGTTTCTTGGAAAGTTTTTGGAGTCTAATCTTCGCGAAAAAAATACACGACGGAGATAGGAAATTTGCAGATTTTCGACATAAAATTTAAGATTGCGCTCGATTGGAAGCAGATGCAAATTTCATCTTTTGATATGCGCTTCTTGCCTTCTTACTGCTATTTCCTATCTCCGTAGTGTATTTTTTCGCGCAGATTTGTCCCGTCCTTTTTAAGGGTCCTTGGTATTGGGCTGCATGCTTGTCAGTTTTGGGCAAATGTACGTGTACTGTTACATTGTTACATTAGTGTCGAATGTAAGGATGTAAAATCTACTCACCTTAATAACCATTGTAAGTAACTAATAACAAAATCTAATTTTTACTTTGAATGGAATATAATTAATTGGATTAATTGGATCAATTTCTGACCTGATTGAATTCAGACCACTGTTATAAATTAAGAAAGCATTGTAGGTACAATCAGCAGTAAACTCTGAATCTCTGTGGTTAAAACTGAGCCAAAAAGTACATTCTTATCATATCAAGAGTTCACTTTTTCCACAAGTCTCCTATTTATTAAACACTCATTCTTCTATGGCCCAATCTTGCTTAGAATTGGCGAGCATACATAATTGGAAAGTGTTTCCATGGTCTCCAACTTGTTTGTTTCGTTCAGGTTAAATTTCCGGTAGAGTCGCTCGCTTAGCGAGAAGTAGAAATAAGAAAGTTAGAATCAACATTTATTTTATTTTAAATTCGACGCGTTTCGCACGCCATGGTGCATCGTCAGGTATATTTGGTAACGAGAACGGTTGAGAATTTTGATTAAATATTGGCTTGAACGAAGTACATAGGTAAAGAAAGGAAAGGAAAAAATATATTTTAATTTTAATTTTCAATTTCACTGTACATAATTCTTGTCCATTGGTCAAAAGGCAGAGTCGGGGCAGTAATTTAAGTTATTGATCGCCAAGTGAGTGTACATTGTACACACAAACTGTGACTCTCATCAGTCAGAAAACGCGGAGGACATGACCGGCACCACTATGTTGTAATTGGGTGTTGAGTTTTGGTGTCTGAGCTTTTATGTGCAGGGCCTCGAGAATTTTAAGTTTGGAATCAGTAGAGCTTTGGTCAATAAGTTTAAAGCGTTCTTCAGGTTCACAATCGCTACAATTGGTGCATTCAAAGAGGTGGGTTTGTATAGCCGATGGTTTTAGCCAGTGCTCCCTGATCCTTGTGTGCAGGTGTCTTTTTGTTTTCCCCACGTAGGAGACGCTCTGGTCAACAGAGCAGGTGAACTGATAGACGACACCAGCACGCAGAGCACAAGGAACACGTAACTTTAACCTACTAACATAACTGCCAATCTTGTTCGTCCGGAAGACAACCCGGATGTTACAATTGAAGGAGGCAAGGAATAACCTCTGCAGTCTGTTTTTGAAGGTCAGAGATGGAGGGCCGAGGAAGGGGAGAAGCAAAATGGGTTCAGATTCCTTAACGAGTTCAGATTGAGCCGGTTTTTGTTGGGTGATTTTTTCAGAGATGAACTTGTTCATAATTTTGTGAACGAAACTAGAGGGGAAGTCATTTTGGTGGAACAACCTGGTGAGGAATTGCACCTCCTGGTCAAGGTTAATCCAGGTTGGAGGAACTGGTCAACCTTTTGTTCCTGATCAAAGATGGCAAACGTATCATCGACATAGCGCCTGTAGAATTTCAGGGCACAGTCTAGAGACATCCAATTTTCGGTTTCCCAGTGGGCCAAGCAGACGTTCGCAAGAGTGGGGGCCAAGGGGCTTCCCATGGCGCAGCCATCAATTTGCCTGTAGTATTTATTGTCAAACATAAAGATCCCAGAGGTAGCAAAGCCCAGGAGTTTTCTAAAGGAGGCCTTGGCCATGGTGGGAGGGTTCGTGCTCGTTTGATCGTGCAACACCTGGATTAACCTTGACCAGGAGGTGCAATTCCTCACCAGGTTGTTCCACCAAAATGACTTCCCCTCTAGTTTCGTTCACAAAATTATGAACAAGTTCATCTCTGAAAAAATCACCCAACAAAAACCGGCTCAATCTGAACTCGTTAAGGAATCTGAACCCATTTTGCTTCTCCCCTTCCTCGGCCCTCCATCTCTGACCTTCAAAAACAGACTGCAGAGGTTATTCCTTGCCTCCTTCAATTGTAACATCCGGGTTGTCTTCCGGACGAACAAGATTGGCAGTTATGTTAGTAGGTTAAAGTCACGTGTTCCTTGTGCTCTGCGTGCTGGTGTCGTCTATCAGTTCACCTGCTCTGTTGACCAGAGCGTCTCCTACGTGGGGAAAACAAAAAGACACCTGCACACAAGGATCAGGGAGCACTGGCTAAAACCATCGGCTATACAAACCCACCTCTTTGAATGCACCAATTGTAGCGATTGTGAACCTGAAGAACGCTTTAAACTTATTGACCAAAGCTCTACTGATTCCAAACTTAAAATTCTCGAGGCCCTGCACATAAAAGCTCAGACACCAAAACTCAACACCCAATTACAACATAGTGGTGCCGGTCATGTCCTCCGCGTTTTCTGACTGATGAGAGTCACAGTTTGTGTGTACAATGTACACTCACTTGGCGATCAATAACTTAAATTACTGCCCCGACTCTGCCTTTTGACCAATGGACGAGAATTATGTACAGTGAAATTAAAATTAAAATTAAAAATATATTTTTTCCTTTCCTTTCTTTACCTATGTACTTCGTTCAAGCCAATATTTAATCAAAATTCTCAACCGTTCTCGTTACCAAATATGCACCATGCACGATGCACCATGGCGTGCGAAACGCGTCGAATTTAAAATAAAATAAATGTTGATTCTAACTTTCTTATTTCTCGTTCAGGTTAGTTCTAATAATAGCGGGTCTACGAAATTTCCCCCCGAACAAATTGCCCGCCGAGCTTACCCGTAAGGGGTTTTTCCCACAGTAATTCAATGCAAGTACGAGCGTACTCTACGAGTAACGCCGTTTGATCGAAGCAGTGCGGAGCATTTTTACAATCTTAAATATTAATAGATCTCGGCGGGCAAAGTCCCTGCGGGCAAAATGTACTGCGGGAAAAACTCCATAGGGGAAAGCTCGGCACGCAATTCGTTTGTGGGCAAATCTCGTGCTCCCAAGAATAGCCTTTGAAAACCTAGGCCAGAAGCTGTTTTTTTAAAGTTCATGGTTTCGATGCGAAAATAAAAAGACCTGTAAATGATCGCTGGTAGTCCAAATCGAAAACTACGTAAAATGAACCTTTAATGATGTTTTATAAGGACCAGAGCAAATAAGAGAACCGAAAATAAATTTGTATTTTTTATAAGAAATCAATACGAAAAGAAAGCTCCTAAAAGCCCGTTGAGTCAAGTTACGTTTTTCCCATTATCTCCTAGGATTCAGTGTAAACGCGAAGCAGAAATTCCAATCTCTTGTCAAGCGAAAGCGGCACCTCCAACTGAGGCACAACAGTGTAGTCGCCAGGCGGTAGAGATACGCGAAATACCACCGAGCGTTGATTGTCTTCCGGATGCTGGGCCATCTGGTACACCGGGAGAGTTTTAGCATCGTCGCCTTTGAAGATGTCCACAGCTTTGATGGCGTATCGTCGTTTATCCAGCGGTAGGTGGCGTTGTCCGGGCTCTTCGAGGCTGATCACGACTGTAGCCACCCCGTCCTGATTACTGCCGTCGCAGAAGTTAATAAAGAACTTTTTGTCCTTGAAGAAATCTTCGAGCTTCTGACCAGGAAACCACTCGCCGTAAATGTACTTGCCGTTCCATTCAGCGCCCGTGACTCCGCTATCCAAGTTTCTAGCGAGATGCAGGATCGTCAGAAACTCAAAGTATTTGACGAAATCGGCCAGCTCCATCCAATTCTCGCCGTCGTCTTGCTTGACGAGGCCGGCCCGTTTGATCTGCTCGGGCGTCCACCTGGGATCATGGTCGCTCCATTTGCCGCGCCACTCGAACTCCGCCATCGGGCCCCAGGGATTGCAAATTCGAATCAAGTCAACCGGCCTGCCGTTGTAAATCACTAGAACAATCCCGGTTACAATGTACTCGTGACCGGAAGTGAGCCCGAGACTCTCCAGATCCTCACCCTGAACCTGGGCATGAGTTGCAGCTCCGGCGGGAAGTTTTCTAGCCAGACAGGATTTTATCGTTGCCAAAACACTTTCTCCATCCTGCGGCTTGAAAGGAATGAGCTCGCAGACTCCACCAGTGAGATCCGCAGTCGCCTCGAGTTCCAGTCCGCCCATCAGAGACTCGTAGCATCCGTGAAGCTTAGCCAAGGCTTTCTCCAGCAGGCAGACCCAGTACTCGCCCTCGTGGGCGGCAGCGAACACCAGCTGGCCATCCTTAGTCGGCAGCCTGTCGTCAACCATAATTTCCACCTCGCGACCGAACGGTCGGAATCGAAAACGAAAGGCACCGCAATAGTTCGGACCGTTGATTGTCTGGCCAGGAACGATGACCTTGGACAGGAGATCGGGCCTGAACGTGATAGCAGCCACGGCTGCCAGAACCCAACAATTCTCCAACTCTCCCTGATTAATATCGAAGCGAGAGAAGCCGTCTTTGACAAATTCCGGGTCGGCATCGATTTCTTTCGGTCGAAGCCACTTGTAGTTTAGTCGTGTGTGACGGTACGTCAAGGAAGAATCATCGGCTCTGAATTCCGGATCTTCAAACAGCTGTCCACTGGCTAGTAAATTCCGAATAATTTGATTATTTTTTTCAACATTCATGGCCAAATAAGGGAGATACGAGTAGCTTCGGCTGCCCTGTGATTTTCACAATCTTGCCTCAATATACCATTAGCTATATTTTGGTCTTTTATTTTAGTTCATACGCTCGTATAGTCTGTGGTGAAAAACTCAGAGTAAATTAATGTATATTTGACACAAATGAGCAGCATAAATCGAAACTATCAACGTCAAATAAACAATGCAAGTTAAGCGCCAGCTATCGAATGGCGCAGGTGTTGCTGCCACCATCAACATTATCTGCCTGCTCAGTGTTTTCACAGAGACAGACACATCGCGGAATGACGGCTTGGAGCTGAAACAGTGCACTGGTGACATGGAATGGTGGATTCTGACCAATCAGACAGCCACACTTTTCCATGTTAATTTTGGAGGCGCAAAAGCTTTTATCCAGTTCAGCAGAATTTTCCCGCCTAGCAACAAACTGCGCCCATATAAATATGAATTAAGTCGCTCCGCAGTTCCTAACCGCAGCAACGATGTCCATTTTTTCGACAATAATTTTTACATCGTCCCAGCTTATGGTCTCTATCGGTTGCGTCGGATGACCAGACTTCGTAAAAGTTCATTCAACGAGATCAATGGTCAGTTTCTGCTTGGTGATCACGAGCATATGGTTAACTACATGCGCTACACGTACTCAGCATTCTACGGTGGCAAGTGTGGCTAAAGCTTTTCTAGGAATTCTAAGTTACCAAAATTTTTAATTTGACGTTTGAAAGAGCATTTGAAGTCTGAGCTTACTTTTTGGCCAATTTGGCACCGTGACATTGATTTCGAACTTTCCATGCTACTGTAAGTCAAGTCAGCGGTTTGTGAGAAAACTTCTCTAAGCCTCTTGGCGATAAATCACACGATGCAAACTTTATATATTATCAATGTACAGTGATTGGAACCACTGTACATTGGCAGTGAAATAGAATCAGATAAGTGACAGCGAACATAGCAATGCACATACGAGCTTACAGTGCACAAGCACTACAATCCTTCCGCGCAGAAAAAAGTATTGAGGCATTAAAATACAATTCGATAACTTTATTAAAACTTTAATTAAAAATCGAATTCATTTCAAATTAAAAACTTGAGAACGATTATTGAGGAATACGACGAACGAATATTAATCAACGAATAACCAACGAATGCTAGGGTTATAAGAAAACGAAAAAAAACACAGATTTATCCAGGCACAAAACGGTCCACCGGCATCCTCCTGCGCGCCGGGTAGCGTCTCTGGAGTGGCTCGTCCACCGCCTCTTCGCCGCCGGATGGCTCGTGCGCAAACGGCGGCTGCACAAAGCCCTCATCGTCTGCGGCCGGCGTCAACAGCGGCCGAAGGCGGTTCACGTTGACCTTGCGTGTTTTGCCGTTCTTCTAGATGTCGACCACCGGACCTCGCTGTGACCGCACCTGCCAGCCCGGCTCCCAGAATGGCGCCAGCTTGGAACCCCTCAGCTCGACGCGGAGCAGGACTTCTTCGCCGTTGCCGAAGGTGCGCAGCTGTCCGGCCGACCTGTCATAGTTGATCTTCTGCTCGGCAGCGGCCTGCACCAGATGCTCCTCAACGAACTCTCGGATTCGCAACAGGTCCGCCTCCAGCTTGTCGGCGTAAGTCCGCACGTCGTAGAACCGCCTGGGCTGCTGGCTGATGTCGGGTAGACTTGGATCTCGACCGGTGAACACCTTCAGAGGCGGCAGTTGAGTTGAGCAGTGCACGTGAGAATTATAGGACTACAGGATCAGCGGCAGCTTGTCTTCCCATTCGCTTTCCCGCTCGGTAAAACACCGGAGAAGCTGCAGCACTGACTTGTTGCCTGATTCAGCGAGCCCGTTGCCCTTGGGGTTGTACGCGGTCGTCCTTGTCTTGGTGACACCCAGGCCTCGAAGCGTATCTTGAAACAGCCGACTCTCGAAATTCGTTCCTTGGTCCGAGTGAATGACTCGAGGCAGCCCAGCCTGTGAGCAGATGGAGAGGAAAGCGCGAGCCGTAGTCTCTGCAGTCTGATCGGGTAACGCTACGGCTGTCAGGTACTTTGAGAATTGATCTTGCGCCACCAGCAGGTACTTGTTGCCCCGCGACGATTCAGAAACTTTAACGATGTCTATGGCTACAGTATCCCACGGAGAGCCGATAGGCGACTCGCCGAGTGGCGCGTTTGACTGCGAGCCCACCTTTCTCTCCTGGCAGACGGGACAGGTCTGGCAGCGCTGTACGACATCATCAGCCATGCCCGGCCAGTAGGCAGTCCTCTTCAGCGTGCGGTAGCATTTCTCAGCACCGAAGTGGCCTCCAAGACCCTCGTGAGCACTTGTCAGAAACATCGGTCGAAGCGTCTTTGGCACTATTGGGACGTCGCGCTCTCCATCCGGGTCGTTGAACTTCCGCGTGAGGATCCCGTCGCTGTCGAGCTTGAGCTTCTTCCAGATTCGGCCCAGCTACCGCAGCGGCCCTGCTGGCCACCTTGGCGCCGCTGTCTCGTCGCGGATCGCTCGAATCACTTCTCTGAGCTCGGTGTCCTCGCTCTGCGCTGCTTTCAATTGCTCTGTGCTGATTTCCGCGGTTAGCTGAGTTGCGGCGACTTCCGGCGCGTACAGTCTGGATAATGCGTCAGCGTCACAGTTCTCTGTGCCCTTCCGATACTTGATGGTGAAGTCGAACTCTTGAAGAAGGAGCCGCCAGCGCCCCAGCCTGCCATAGCTGTCGACGCGCTGGGAGTTGATGTAGGTCAGCGGGCAATGGTCAGTGTGCACTGTGAAATGCTTGCCTAGCAGATAGTGTCGGAAAACTTTGAACGCGTGCAGGATTGCCAAACACTCTTTTTCGGTTGCCGAATACTTCTTCTCAGCCGCATTAAAAGCCCGGCTCGAAAACTCAATCACTGACTCGCCTTGCTTCAGGATCGCACCTACCCCGCTTCCGCTGGCATCCGTGAAGACAGAAAATTCCTGGCTGAAGTCAGGGTTTACTAGAATTGGTGGACTCATGAGACGGTTCTTGAGCTCCTCAAAAGCGGCCTGGCATTGCGGCGTCCATTCGAATGCCACCCCCTTGCCGGTGAGGTGGTGAAGTGGCGCTGCGACCGCTGAAAAGTTGGCGACGTGACGTCGATACTGGTTGCACAGGCCGATGAACTGACGCACTTCCTTGACTGACCTCGGCTCCTTCCACTGTTGAATGGCTTCTAACTTCTCCCTGCTTGGTTGTGCGCCATCCTTTGAATATCGAGTACCGAGAAAAGTCACTTCAGGCACAGCGATCTTGCACTTGGAGCCTCTGAGCGTTAGCCCGGCTGCGCGAAGTCTTCCGAAGGTCTCTCGAAGATGCCGGATGTGCTCCGTCTTGGTCTTTGAAAAGCAAAGACTGTCCTCGAAGAATGTGAAGACATATTCGCAACCGCTGAATACTTTCGACATCAGCATGCAGAAGGTGCTGGGGCCGCCTGAGAGGCCTTGAGGCATCCTCTTGAATTGGTACAGTGGCATTCCCGGTCCGGGGCAAAAAGCTGTCTTTGGTCTGTCTTCTTCAGCCAGAGGAATTTGGAAGTAGCCACCATTGAGATCCAGCACGGAGAATACGGAGCTTCCGGCGATGCGGTCTCTGGCCTCCTCCATCAGCGGAATGCCTTGCGCTGATCGAATCGTCTTCTTGTTGATCTCTCTGTAGTCGATAGTCAACCGGAGACTGCCGTCTTTCTTTGACACGTACACTGGCGGGGCGACGTAGGGGCTTTCGCTCAGTTCGATCACGTCGTTGTCCAGCAGATCCTGAATCAGCTGCTCGACTTTCTCACGGTAGTGCACAGGCATTCTTCGCGGAGGCACCCGAACAGGAACATCATCGGTCAGGGTGATCCGATGCAGCTGCAGGTGCGTGAGTCCGGGCTTCTTCTTGAACAGGTCCTTGAATTCCAGCAGCAGCTGCCGTACCTCGGGATCATCTGTGGCCGGGAGCTCAAAATCCTCACAGCCGAACTCGGGGACGAGCGAATCCTCAACATCCACTGGGTCGTCGGCGTCGGTTGAAAATCTGGTGCTGCACACTTGGCTGGCGCTTGGCGAAGTGTCCTTGAAGTCCAAATGCAGCTTGTGCTTTCCGATGAAATCAATGCCCACAATGACGGGACAAATCAAGCCGGACACCACGTAGAAAACTTGCTGTGCCGTCACTCCACCGACAGTCAGCGGCAGTTCGATCTTCCACTCGATGCTGATTGGCTGCTTGTTCACCGACTGCAGCCGGACACCTGCTGGGACAGCGTAGTTGAGCTGAGACTTGGTTAGAATGCTAGGTTCGACTAGACAACACTGACTGCCAGTGTCCAGGAGGGCTTTCACTATTGTACCAGCTAGAATACACTCACACTGTGACATTCGGTCGGGCACAACGCTGCGTCCATCGAAGACCCCGCCGATTGTGAATGCCGGCTTCTCTGATGGGCCCGCAGTTACTGCTGGCCGGGGTTGCGGACCCGCACTCCCCAGCCTGTGGCGTTTCCCGACGGCTGCCGCTTGCTGAAGCAGTCCTTGGCGATGTGGCCCGCCTTGTGGCAGTTGTAGCAGATGATGTCGGCTCTAGAACGCTGCCGTGGCCTAGCCGGGCCGCTGGCTCTGACTCCACAGGCCGTGAGCTGCTGTAACTGGGAGCTCAGCGAACTCACGGACTCCCGCAGACTTTGCACAGTGTCCCGCAGCTCCTGGACTTCACTCGGCTGGTTCTGCGGAATTTGCACGGCTGCTGCTTGGGCCGACGTTGAGCTTTGCTGCATCAGCAGTTGAGCCTTTTGAAGCGCTTCCTCAGCAGTCTTGATGTTCGTGTCAGCCCGAATCTGCCAGCTCACCGACTCCGGCAGGCCGCACACAAACTGGTGAAACAGCAGGGCTTGCTGGGCCTCCTTGTTTGAAACCGCCGAACTCTGCAGCATTTTCTTGAGCTCATGGAGAAACAAGCGTGGCGTCTCGTTTGGCAGGATTTTTCTCGCCTTGAACGCCTCCATGACGGCAAAATGCTCTCGGTCCGGGTGAAACGCATCATCTAGCGCCTTGACAACCTTTTCAAAGTCTGCCTGGTCTGTCGCTGATAGCTCCAAATACACCACCAGAGCCTCACCATCCAAGAAGGTCGCCAGCCGCTCCGCCTTGCAGGTATCCCACTTGTTAACTTTAGCGCAAACTTCAAAACGCTGCAGCCATTCCTTAAAGTTGCCTGCAGTGAAAACTCTAGGCAGCGCCGGGCTTGCAGTCAGGCCTCTCTCCGCCATTGTGGAATGAAAGCTCTGCTACCACTTGTAAGTCAAGTCAGCGGTTTGTGAGAAAACTTCTCTAAGCCTCTTGGCGATAAATCACACGATGCAAACTTTATATATTATCAATGTACAGTGATTGGAACCACTGTACATTGGCAGTGAAATAGAATCAGATAAGTGACAGCGAACATAGCAATGCACATACGAGCTTACAGTGCACAAGCACTACACTACTCTACTTCTAAAAGCTAAAGTGAACTTTTGCATGGTAAACAATATCAATAAACTTTATGTTCCTTGCTACTCACAGTAGCATGAACATCGATGGACCTCACCCACTTAAAAAAATTCTGAACTGACAATTTTTTCCCATGAAAAAGTCAAAAAGAATCTTAATTGCTCTGGCCAACAAAGCATATCTACGCTCGTAGAAACTGGCTTGTCCGTTAATGGTACATTTTATTTTAAAATGATAAACGTTTTTTTCGGTTTTGAAAAACAAATGCAAACGACAGTTCAGCAAAGTGGGCAACTCCCAGCTGCACTCGCTGAGTACATCAACGAAATCCAGCTGTTTTGCACTCGATGAGTGCCCAGACGAAGCACAAATACCAGGCTTTTGTGAATTGGCACGCTGGAACTTAAGTCATAAATTGTTACGGTAGCTAAACTTCGTTCCAATGAGCGCAGTAATACATTATTCACCTTAAAGTAGTAAATATTTCTCGCACTGAATGCACGGGCGAATTCTTCGAAATGATTCTTCAAGTAGGTTCTATTGTCGAGTGCGTCCCATTTGAATAGCTTTATGTAGGAAACCGTCGCTGTGGGATTCAAATTCTCATCCTGGATGGTTGAGTCGGCCCAAAATTCCAAGCTTATTAGGCTGAACCAGAGCCACTGTGTGCCTGATCGGCAGTGACGAATTGATTGATCGATTTCAGATGTCTGACTCGAGTCGTTGATGCAGATGAATATTAGGCTAACAAAAAACAGCGGAACCAATCCAGCTGAGGTAGGTTGCATGATTGCTCAGCTATCGATCAAATGAAAATAGCGAGACGAATTGCTTTAACTCATGTTGCAAGCGTGGACCTGCAAAATTGCCACAGACAGTTGTTAAAATAAAAATTTTTCACGTTTTCTACTCATAGTAGTTCTGTGCATCGTTCACAAATAACATAAGGTGATTCTCACTCTTTTCTTGAAGTACACCTTTGATCATTTGTTGAAAAGCTTTTGTTATGAACTTCTCAATCGTTAGCACAAAGAGGACAAGTGCCTCCCGGACGTACCCAGTACGAATACCACAAAAGTTTGTTACTGTAAGTGTGCCTACCAAACAGTAGTTTCACTTGCGTCGTGTGCTTTTTACTAAAAAAACTTGTTGAAACCAGATTGACGTAGCTTCCAGCAACCACCTTGTAGACGGTTTTATCCTGATTTAGAAAAATCCATGTGCGCTGGTCGGTGTAGTTAACAAAGACTTGCTTTTGATATTTTCCCACAATGCTGACTGCTGGGTGCTTAAGATTACTAAGGGTCACCATTTGACTCAAAACTAAATGGAATTTATTTAAGTGAAGAATTTTAACACCGATAGACTGTTCAGTAAGCAGCCAGTACTCAGTGCCTGGTGAGCAGATTCGATTCTCTTTCGCAGATCCTGAAAGCAGAGTTGTTGTCCAGCATTGCAACAGAATGTAAGCTGCCAGAGCGCGCATTTAGGCAGCGCAGACACCTGCGTGGGAAAGACAACTCACTTAATAAATTCAACTGTAAAATAATTAACACTTTCACTTTGTCTGGCCCTTTCGACCACGCAGCTACGAGTACATGTAACGGAGCATCCAAAGGCTGGAAAACACAACCCTAAATTTTCCCAGCTCAAGCTGGTACCGGGCCGATCTTAGCTGGGTAGGAATGTAGTAAGAGCTTATAGATCAACGAGTTGGAACTTAAACACACGACCTTTCGAAATAAGGCAGACACCCTAAGCACTACCACAAAAATCATAGAATTACCATAGCTGCATGCTAAACTTACTGTTTTTAGTCAAGATTTCGCAATTGAATATAGTCGTAGTACCACGGAGAAGTGTTTGCTGATGATTTCGTTGCCCTTTGAATTTGAAAAATAATCCTAATACGGAACCTCAGTTTGTTTTAATTTGTTGAGCAATGGTATATTCTTCTGCAGTCGGGATGCATGATATTGGTATAACACGCGAGCGCTACCGCGTGCATTGTGCAGAAGAGTGCATTGACTAGTGTTTCCTTGTAGTCTATGGCCTGGAAAGACAATAACACGCAGTCTCGGCAGAAGTTATCGGGGTGGACAATAACACGCATCCCACGTGCGCGCTATTGGGTAGCGGAATGCTTGTCAATGCCATAGACAGGGAAAACTTTGAAGTAAAGTAATAAGCAAAGTTCATTGAGAAACAACAATGCATAAAATTATTAAGTAGAAGATAAAGCATGGCTTTTGAGGGAGCTATTTTCATAAATCCCGAGGGCCTTCGGGATTCTTCGGGATTCTATTTTCATAAATCCCGAGGGCCTTCGGGATTCGGGATTTATGAAAATAGCTCCCTCAAAAGCCATGCTTTATCTCATATAAAACATATATGAGTTTGCCCATAGACAGTCGTGCTCCGGGATTATATTTCAGCTTCAATATAATCCCATAATAATAACTCGCATCCCGCATAATTCGACTGGAAGTCCTTATATCTATGTTTTATTTTATTATTTCCCCCCTAAGTCCACGTAAACAGATAAATTCTAAGCTGGTAACTCCAAGTACACCTTAAGTAGAAGGACGGGACACTTCGTTTCTTGGAAGGTTTTTGGAGTCTAATTTTCGCGAAAAAATACACTACGGAGATAGGAAATTTGCAGTTTTTCGACATAAAATTAAAGATTGCGCTCGATTGGAAGCAAGTGCAAATCTCATCTTTTGATATGTGGTTCCTGTCTTCTTACTCTATCGAACTATGCACGTCTTAATTTGTGATAAATTGATCTTCCTATTATCTTTATTGATATTGATTTACTTTCGTCAAAAACTAATGAATGTCAAATTGCCCATCCAGAGAGTGAACCAAGTGACTGGACCACCAAATTACTCAAAATACTGATAGATACAATTGTTCTTTGAATAAAACAGACTTGATTAGAAGAGAAACTGAACCTGTGTAGCTGCTAAAATAAAATTTTATTGAAAATTTAATTTTCGTCAAATGTTGTTCAAGGGAAATAATTTAAAGATCAATATTTCACAAATTAAGACGTACATAGTTCGATAGAGTAAGAAGGCAGGAACCACATATCAAAAGATGAGATTTGCACTTGCTTTCAATCGAGCGCAATCTTTAATTTTATGTCGAAAAACTGCAAATTTCCTATCCCCATCGTGTATTTTTTCGCGAAAATTAGACTTCAAAAACTTTCCAAGAAACGAAGTGTCCCGTCCTTCTACTTAAGGTGTCCTTGGGTAACTCCTGTCTAGAATCTATTTCAAATATTATGTATTAGAATGTATTGTATGTAGAGCATGCGAGCGTAATACAAATTATTGATTACGCGAGCATACTTCTATTGTTTCCACGATCCCAAACGGTGTATATATTTTGCGTTAATAGAGAGAGATATTTTCTCCATTTTTTGGACTTCTTAACATTAATTTGATCGTCCAAGAAAATAATCAGTCAATTAATGTGGTAAAAATATTTTTTTGATCATCTCATTGTTCGAAATAATAAAAAAGAAGCAAAAAGCTCATTTGACAGGCAGCATCACTTTCCTTTTATATTAATTAACTAGGCTCGCGTAAATAAGGAAAACAGAATATGTAGTTTTCCCATTTTTAAGCCAATAATGGAATCAACCAAACACGACGAGGAGCACATGGAAGCGGAAGAGAAACAACACTTTAAGAAAAGTGCGAGTAGACAATCTACTTTCCTTAGCAATCACCTCAGCAATTTGATTATTTTTAACGGATTAAAGCCACGGCGCCCCACATCTTGGCAATGCCGCAGCCTCCGGTGGCTGCTTTCACTTGCGGTTCCCACAGGATCCCGTGAGGTCTGATTGGCGCGGCTAAATTAACCTTAGCCAGCGCAGCATCTCCGAAGGCCTTCGTGAAGCGGCTCTGGGAGGTGTCGACGCTGCCAAACGCTATGTAGCGTCCGCCGACGCCATGCAGCTCAGCAAAATGATTAGGGCAACCTGAGAACTTGAAATCAGGTGTGGGATTGACCACCACAATCCAGTCTCTCCAGTAATACTTCTTAGAAAGTGCATCGTAGACTTTGGTGGCGAAATCGCGCTGACTCAAACCACCGCTCTGCTCCGCCAGCTCCTTGACGTCGTCAACCTGCTGCGAGACAAACGCGTCCCTCACTCGATTATCGGCTTCCTTCATCTTGTCCGCATACTCCATCAAGTACCTCTCCCACGTGCTCATCGCGACATCCTTCTCAGCCTCTCCCAGCCTGTGCTGCTTATAGCTCAGCTCCATCTCCACCCCGCGCATGATGAGGCCCAGCAGCCCGACCAGAAACTTCCTCAGGCCGGCTCGGTCATTCTTGGACATTCTCTGCGCGGCGGCGCCCACGTTCTGCTCGAACAGCCAGGAGTTCTTCACGAAGGCGTTGAACAGCTTGATGGGCGACTCCTGCATGGTCAGCTCGTAGCTGTTCAGGAAAATCCTCAAATGAATTTCCTTGACGCTGGTGTGAGCATTGCGGATGAACTCATCGTAGCGATTCCTCACCGCCATGATGTTATTCTCGTACTGGATGAGCGGCACCGTCACCCGGGACCAGTCGGCGAGGCGCGTCAGATCTTCGATCTTTCTGGACACGCGGTCCAGCTTGGCATTGATCTGCACCAGCTGTTGCTGAATCATGACCAGGATCTCGTTGACCTTGTCTCCGCCGCCGCTCTTTTTGCCTAACAGAGAGATGATCTTGCCGATGGGTTTCACCCAGCCAGGCAGAAGTGTCCCCAGGCTATCCAGCAGTCTTGGGTCAACAAAGTTGTCCGTATTTAACTTGTCCAGCAGCGTGTGCACTTTTCCAAATGCGTCATTCAGCTCCTCCTTCTGGCTATCGGTCAGGCAGGTTCCAGGGGACCAGCAGAGCCGCCAGCACGATGGTTGCAGTAACCAGGATGTTCATTTTTTCAAAAAGTATATGCATATGTATCAATTTGGCGTTGAAACAGCGATACACATACGAAAAATTTATAGCCTATGTCAGCTCGGTCCCTTATCTGATTTCATGATTTTTACGAGGATTTTTTAAAGAGACGTGATTCACCTTACAGTCAGCTGACGGCTGACACTTAAAAAATTGTGCTTTGTAAAGGATTTTACTTAGCTTGTAAATGGCTACAACAACACGTTTCCTTTCAGAAATGCGAGTTGCAAAGCTTCGGAATTAGGTTAGACCCACCATATGCAGTGATTTTGAAGCGTTCCCTAGTCATAAATGCGCCCAGTAACCAGCCGTCAAGTATTTTCTTGAAATTTTTTAGAGCATAGATTTTTTGCTTCGTGAAAACGCAACAACTGTAAGGCTCAATAAAGTTTTCGCGCCAATAAAATACGAGTAAAAATCGCCTTTTGTAATTCTTCTTTTCTTTTGCGCCACCATTCGCTTTACGTAATTTTGCTTCAACGAAACAAAATGTAATAATTGTCCAGATAGGTAGGGATAACTTTGCCTCGTCTTATAACTACTCGTATTTGCATGCCAAAAATATTCTTAAGATCATCACAAAGTTTCACCATTGCTATACCGTTCCAAATTCTTTCGTTGAGGTTTTCAACTCAACGAGTGAGCGCATCTAAGCACATCTTACAACACATTAACAAAACAAATCATAATAGCATCCAGTTTTACAATTCCTTACTTTCATTTCAAGTAGTACCTGAATTTTCAGGCACATTATAGATCACATTTTTTTTAATTATTCGAGCTCGGCTCCCGATCAATTTTTTATCTTTACTACATTTTTTATCTTGATTACCTTGCTCAGATTTTCGTCACGTCATTTACCTTTAAGTCGCTGTTTTCTTTACGAAATGTTTTTAAGGAAACTGATTTTTCGACCAGATTTCTAGCTTTTGGACAAGCGAGCTGACGGAGGAAATCATTGTAAAGTACATTTATGGCATGATGCTTTATGCACACTAACAGCAAGAAATTTAATCCCCTACGAATGGGATCCAAGCAAGCAAGATCTGATTTCACAGATTCAATATTTTTGCTGATTCGAAAATCTCCTTAAAATAAATCCCTAACTCGAATTATTCGAATTTGATCTGAACAACTGAAACAAAAGGTACAGAGGAAAATCTCTCGAAACTTGAGCACACTTTTGATACTTAATCAACCCTTAATTAGTTCTCAATTTAACTTTGAAGAAGCTACAAAGTCTTGTGACGCCTTACGCTTAGCATCTATTTACAGTTTAGCAAAACATTTTTATGAATTCATGGTCATAATAGTCTCATTTTCTCAATTTTTACGACTGTTTAGAAAAAGTTAATTTTTCAAAAATTATTTTTCTCTAAAGAAATCAGTAAGTTGGTAGTACAATAGTCATCAAATTAGTTTTTTTTGATCGACTGCAAATCTAGAGCGTAACAGTCAGTCTGATGAAGCTTTGTCGAGCTTAGTAATGTAGCTAATTTATTTATTCGATAAAAGCGCGTCCCTTTATCTTATGATGCACATTATGCTAAATTATACTTGCAAACACTTGAATGGGTGTGAGTTACAATCCAGTGCACCAACCTTGGCAAATTTTTCGAACTGCATGGTTACTGGCTCAGATTTTTTTTCGCCGTTTAGTTCCCCCTGCTGTTCAAGCAAAAAGAAACAATGAACAGTTAATGAAATCTCGTGGTAGAAAGCGAAAGTTTCAACAGCTATAGCTGCTATGTGTTTTTTTCTACTGTCTAATTCAGCTTTGGGTGGCCATTTGGAAGCAGGCAAAGTGTATTATGCGCAGCTAGCTGCATTCCGTTACGCTAGCTAGCTTACTGAAAGCGAAGGCACCTAGCTAGGTAGTTAAGGGGCTTTCATAAGTCTCACCTCACCTCACTTTCCATTGAATTAAGCTTTGTTTATTCTTTGCGCCAAATTTTGCCACAACCAATTCTGCTGCACGTTCGAACCAAAACTTATTTGTTAACTTCTTATTCCAATTTTTTTTGAAATGTTCTAACCTTGATTTATGCGTGAATAATTTATTGGGGTCCCTTTCTTTAAACTAAATCTCGCCTCGCAGAGAACCAGACACACACTTGCTTGCCAGAAACACAGGTGTTGAATTACAGTCCCAGGTGCGAGTAAGTTAGTCTCTATGGACCCATGAATGAGAGTTCCAAGCGTTTATCTGCATGTAAGATTCAACTCGTGGGAGATATTTTTTCAGCAATTTTACAGCGAACCTGGCACGCAATATAATTAAAGAACCAGGGGTATACACGCACTATAAACTACTAAAGGCTTCACCAAAACGACATGGGTACGTTTACGAGTATGCACTTACAGAAAGCATTAAGTCTCACTGAATCTCTTTCTATATCCATGGGAGGAGCCATTCAATGAGGCCCCTTAGTCACTTATTGTAGTACACTAATCTACAGGAAAAACTGTAGTGTTGATTAGACTAATAACACATCTGATAGTATTTTAAAAAGCTGTAAAGACTGTGTGAAAAAAACCCTAAAATATTTTTCCCGCTAATCAAATTAATTAAGCGTTTTTTAAAACAGAAATCGAAATAAAAATTCTATTTGTATAAACTGGCTACCTTTTTTTAATTAGAGGAATGGAAATTGCTCGGCGATATGCAAAAATTAATTGATAATGACTCATAGCAACCGTCTGGAGTGTCACAAAAGAGTAAAACAACAGCGCAAATTTTCTGTTTTTTTTGTCAAGACCAATGCCACCCGAAATTTGATTCCGTGGGCGGGCCTAATCGAGTGGGAGATTCATTATTCGAATGCGTCAGCCCACACTTAGCTTGTTGCTACTTCGAGAAGTCAGAACGGCAGCTAATATTTATTTATAAACCGGCTCTAAGCTTTCGCGACTGCGGAATCGAATTATTTGATTTCGCTTTTTTCTTCGAAAATAGTGCCACTTTCTGGCTAGCGGGGTGGTCGAATATTCGGGGCCTCAGTCCGTCAGAGATTGGAGGCTTGCAATTAGTTTTAGCAATGAAAGCAAAAAAACGTGGAGGCCAAGGAGGAAAGGGTGATCAAGAGCGAACTTTCTCTCTCTCTCCCCCATTTCTCACTCGTTAAATTGCGCCGCACTGGGCTTAATTAATAAGGCAGCTACAGAAGCCCACGTCAGAGCTCCTGCAGTCTGCCAGATTTTGGGGACCTCTCCAAAGTTTATAGCTTTCCGAACCTTCCAAACCCCAGCTCCAATGGACACGAATCCAATCTATGCATCATCCGATGTCGAACGACTCAAGCTGCAGGATGCTTACGGCTATGTCACCATCAGAGGCAAGCGGAGGAGCGGTCGAGTAGAGGCAACCGCCATAAATTTTCTGCCTCCATCGATGGAAAATCAGGAAACCCTCAGGCAGTTTCTGTTAGCGCCAGCACCGGCGCGCCCAGTGGCTGATTGCCGACACAGGCTGTCGCGCGACCAGTTTGGTCGAAGCTCGATAAGGGTGTCAGCTAGGATGCACGGATCCGGTATTGACGCATTCGCATCTTCCGCAGCCGCGACGACAGAGGCATCGGGCGGTAACTCATCTTTTAGTCAGCCGAAGGAGCCATTAAAAATGCACCAGGTGCTTGTTGAGGCGCAAATGAATGGTGAGCATTATTTAGTCATGTTATAAGCACCAATGCTGAAGCGCAGTGGACTCAATAAATTACTCCTAATATTCATGAAACAAAAAATCGACCCCACAGGACCAACACTAGCACAGCAACAAGAGTTTCCCGACCTGACAGAGGAAACCGAGGCTGACGATGGCATCTTGCACGCCGTCATGGCTGCTTCGGTTTCAGCGAAACCAGGAGCTACAGAGAATTACAAGCCACTTGAGGCTCAACAAAAACAGCAGCATCAAGAGCATGAGGAAGAGCATCAAGAGCAGCAGAGGAAACAGCAACTTGACTGCCAGAATCAGGAGCAGAGAGGACGTGATCAACAGCAAGAGCAACAAGAAAACCGGATTCTGCAAGATCAGAAGATGCTACACCATGAACAAAGGCAGCAGCAAAAGCAACAGGAGCATCAGCAGGATCAGCAGCGGCAACAACAGGAGGAGCAGCAGCAACAGCAACAAAAGGAGCAGCAGCAGCAGCAACAGGAGGAGCAGCAGCAGCAGCAGCAGCAGCAGCAGCAGCAGCAGCAGCAGCAGCAGCATCAACTGCAGGATCAGCAACATCAACTAAAGGATCAGCAAAATCAACAGCTGCACAGCGCTCCGCCACCGAAACCGCTGCCAAAGCCAAACATAGTGTACAATTCTCGTGGCGTCGTAATGTCCCCCTCAACCAGGCATTCGTATCACGAGGCAATGGAGGCAATCGCTTTCATTGATGATCTTGGCTGTTCGTCCTCTAGCGGATCCGTGCGCTCTTCAAGTTCAACTCTGTGCAAAGAAGAAACTGGAATCCATCAAACTCTTGATGATCAATCAAAAATCTTAGATGTGGAGAAGGTTTGTGTTTCCTACCAGTCAACTAGTTCAATTTAATCTTATAACAAAAGGGGTTTTCTTTTTTCCCTAAAGGCGCGAATCAAAATACGAGCATTATTCAGATGCTTCACTAACATTCTTAAATGATAAAAATAATTATTATAAATTTAGGCACCCGAACTTTCGACCAGATATAAAGCCCAGCCGCAGCTAGTTGCGCGGCGCATCCGAGGGCTGTGTACAGCTGCTCAGTCCTGACGGGCTGGAGGGGCCGCAACACCCCAACTTAATTTTCCCAGCTCAAACTGGTACCCTATCTCAGCTGGTTGGACTGAAGCATTATGGAATTTAGTGTCTTGCTGAAGGGCACACATTGTCTTCGTAGAGCTGGGGCTCGAACCCGGGACTTTCAGGTCGTAAGGCCTTAGCCACTGGGCTACAATCCTTCATAGCCTAGTAAACATGTACGTACACACAAAAGAAGTTTAGCAAACGACAGAAAATATGATAACAACTATGAGAGGACAAGTACGATAAATTTTTCAACTGTCTGAAAACCTAGAAGCATAAGCATCATGGATGAATATTTCATTTCTAGTCGTCGCTCCCTACCAAGAAGAGTGAAACGCTGCCCGAGTTTCCGCTATCAGCTATCGATGCAGTCGAAGTGGAGGTTAAACCGCGCCAACTGTCACTATCGAAGGCGCAGCCGAGTGAGCAGAAAGACGCTACCCACAAATCGCAGGCTAATTATACGACAAAACCAACAATCTATCGTTCTGAGAAATTTCTCGACTTATCAGCGCCTCAGCCTCAGCCGTCCAGTCGCAGTCCGTGCATCAGCCGCAAAGCCAAGTCGGTTCTGTTGCAGCAGCGTCCAGCTGAATCTGCTCAGACGGGAGTCTCTGGTGCCGGGGCTAGCGCTTTGGCGTCAATCGCTAAATCAATCGATTACCGGTCCGAAGGAGAGGATGACGAAAGAAATGGACGCAGACAGGTTCGTAGAGCATCATGTACATGAGTAATGTACTTTACGCTTGTAAGCTGCACACGTCTGACGAAGCAGATAAACACGCTTAAATCTAGTGAGACATACCTTAATAATTATACCTTAATTATACCTTAATAATTATCAGAGTTAATGTGATCACACAAATTCAAGCCTGCCGACTCTCTCATCTTTATTTCTACTGTTTCTCAAGAAAAAAATATTTGTTATCAAACTTCAACTAACTCTTCCCGTACAAAGAGAGTTTCGTCAGGGTTTGGTGATGAGGTGGGAACTGATTTGCTACTAGACTCAAGTACCTAACTTTAAGTAACTAAGTTGAAATCTAAAGCGCTGTTAAAATCCGCCATCAACCCAAAAACAATTCAGTCAAGTGCTTTGAAAACTTCCAACTACTCGAACAAGTTGACTGGAGAGGACGTCGCTACAGAGCGGCCGGCCACTTTTGCCGCCTCGTCATTCACCACCTACGCCTACAAGAAGGCCTTGACGCCGTATCTATTTGAACCGTTGCTACCAGAGGGCAATCGGATTCTTGGCATCGTGGTGGCCATAGACATTGGATCGACGTGCAGCGGCTACGCCTACAGTCTCCATCCCGATCCGGAGAATGTGCGCACAATGCACCTCATGGAGAAGGGCTACACTGGCGTCAAGTCGCACAAGATTCCTTCGGCGTTGTTGCTGGATTCCAGGCACAACTTTCATTCGTTCGGCTATCGGGCAAGAGAGTTCTACTATCAGCTGGCTAGACGTGAAACTCGAGACTGGCTATTCTTCGAAAATTTCAAACCGCGCGTGGGACCGAACTCGGTGAGCGGTGATACATTCTTGACAAGAAAATCTGTGATGCTTTAAGTTAAAAAATAATTTGACTCTTCTGAATTATCTGGCACCCAGAAACTCAGCCACTCGTGCATGGTCACAGCCGCCAACGGTGTGAGCATCCCGCTACTGGAGGTGATGCGTCATTGTTTCGCATTCTTCCGAGAACGGGCCCTATCGGAGCTGCGCGTTTTGTTGCCAGCCGGTTTCCAGCTGCGTTCTCGCGACATTCACTGGGTCCTGCCGGTGCCGTCACACTGGCCAGTTGGCGGCCTCGATCTGGTCCGGCGTGCCGCCTTGGAGACTGGATTTGCCGAGCAGAGAACTCGACTAATCAGCGAGGCGGAAGCCGCGGCCGCCTTCTGCTCGGCTGAGTTGCTGGTTGGCAGCAGCGCCAGTGGCAGCAGCGGCGGCGGCGGCGGCGGCGGCGGAGGCGGTAACGGTCTCTGGTGGAGTTGTCAACCACACGTAGTTGAATGGGTTCGTCGAAACCGTCAAGAGGCTCGATCGCTGACCTCTGAGAATGGCGATGGAATACTGGAAGATGTCCGCGCAATTAGTGAGAATGATGGAGACGGTAAGTGTAGACATCAAGTACCTATGGAAGAGCCCTGGATGCCTGTTACTTCTAAGTGGGTCATTATGATTGAATTCTCAGATCCCTTTATTAGGTGCCACTACTTTCCTGATTATTTTGCAATCACCGCAAATCCCATGGTTCTTATTTCTCTTCTTTGCACGTATTTATCTTAAGCAACAAGCCAACTAATTTATTTACATAATCAGATTTCCAAGGCGTACTTGAACTCATCGTGGACTGCGGCGGTGCAACCACTAATATGGCAGTGCAGCGATGGGATCGCAAGGGCGAGTACAAATTCATTGCGCAACGCGGTGTGTCCAGCGGCAGTACAGGTATTATGCATTTCGTGACAATTTCTTAGTCATTAATTGCACAACGCAGAAAACCCAGACAATATTACGCATCTTGACAATAAATCAATTAAACAATTTTCAGAGGTGGACGACGCATTCGTAAAGCTTCTAACAGACATATTCGGCAGTGAATTTGTGTTCGCATTCCGCTCCCAGTGTCCAATCGGCTATCTGGAGTTGCTCAACGCATTCGAATCGCGCAAACAAATCTGCTCGCTGTCAAGAGACTCTGCCGCTTTCTTAAACATTCCGCTGCCGTTTTCAATGATCAGCTTTCATAAAGAGTTCAAGGTTAGTTTAAATGTAATGTAAAAAACTAACATGGTAAAAATAAACCCATAGACTTTCCGGTACAGAAACTGTCAAAATTAGACCTCTCTCTCCTCCACTACCGCACAACAGTCGTACGGCGTAGATGAAGCGATTCGAGACTTTAACGACCCGGAGATACTCTGGACTAGTCAGGGCATGCTAAAGATCAGCCGCGAACGAATGGCTCAACTCTTCTGCCCGACTGTTAATCGAATTCTCCGACAAATCGGCGAGCTACTAGAGGCTCATCGAGGCATTCAAGTGCTTCTACTTGTTGGCGGCTTCTCCAAGTCTGAGATTCTGCGACACGAACTGGTGCTGGCGTTTGAGAAGAAGCTTAGAATACTCATACCGCACAATCCTGACACTGCAATTCTAAAGGGTGAGGAAGCTGATTCAGATCTGCGTCAGTCTGTCTGCGTTTCTGGTCTTGTGGCTGTATGTATCTGAATGTCAATCTCACTTACGAGTACATGTATGTTTATTCTCAATCTCAGGCGCAGTGATTCGCGGTTGGCACCCGCTAAACGTGCTCAGCCACAAGACCAAATACACCTACGGCCTGTCGGTTCTACGTCGTCACGATCCTTCGGTCCATCCGATTGAGAAACGAATCACTAGAAACGGCCGCGACTGGTGCCTGGACGTGTTCGACCCGCTAGTTTTGGCAAATCAGGAGCTAGGCGAGGAGACTCGCGTCCGGCGTCAGTTCACCGCCAGCGGTGGCCACCAACAGGACCACCTGACTGTGACAGTTTTCCGGACGACCTCGTCGGAAGATGGCCCCGCCGACGGTGTTGCCCCGCGATTCACCACCGATCCGGGTGTGATCGCCTGTGGCACAGTTCGATTCGATCTGCAGCCCTCGGCGACAGCGGAGGAGTCGATGACGAAAAACGGCAGCGAGGTAGGGCGTCGGAAGGTAATCGACGCGACGTTCGTATTTAGCGGCGATGGTTTGCGAGTTTCTGCGCAGGATGCCGAGACCAAACAGTCGATTAGTTCCCAGTGCAACGTTACTGTAGAGATCGACATTGAAGAGTCACCGTTAATCTAAAGGGTGCAGCTCTGGCTGGTGTAAATAGGCAAGATATTTGTTTCGATTTTTGCTGGATTTACAATCAAGTCCTATCGTTCTGGCTCCCTTGTTATCATTAAAATCCTATGATATCTTTGTCTTCTACTGCTTGTCCCCAATTAAGCCGGCATGTCGACTTAAGCGCCGTTATCAAGTGACCTTCCATATTCACTAATTTTTCTCCAATTTAGACAGCTAGTGTTCCCAGAGGAAACTTTGATGCCTTTTAGTCAGTCTGCTGCCAAGGACACCTTAAGTTGAAGGACGAGCGACACTTCATTTCCTGGAAAGTTTTTGGAGTCCAATTTATTGCGAAAAAAATACACCACACATACACATCACATACAATACACTACACATCAAAAGATGAGATCTGCATCTGCTTCCAATCGAGCGCAATCTTAAATTTATGTCGAAAATCTGCAAATTTCCTATCTCCGTAGTGTATTTTTTCGCAATAAATTGGACTCCAAAAACTTTCCAAGAAACTAATTTCTGTCGTCCTTCTTCTTAGGTTGTCCTTGTCTGCTGCTCCATCGTGCAATGTTGTTGCTCTCCTCTACAAGTAATTTTCTCTCTCATTGATGCAGTACTATCGTCCCGAGCTCTGTTGTTAGCTTTTTGCAAAACGAATGTTATGTATATTTTTAGTGCTTTAGTTTAATGGGCCATACAAGAAAGTAAATCGCTTTATTTTCCAAATGCACCTTACATGTACGAGTATTTAGTTTTCTCCACTAAATATGCTCAAACCCGTAGTTTATTAGCATCTTTTTTAGGCCAAGTGATGCTTGAAACAATCAGCAGTTTCGTGCTAGCTCGTGTTTGCTTGCAAAATTTCTACCAAAATAATTTTTAAGTATTAAGTTTTGGTGTCTATTATGTACTACTAAATATACAATTATTAGTAGTATTTTAAAGCCACATGCTGCAGTTTAGGTTGAATTTCAAATTAAATTAAGTAATATTGCCGAAATTTATTACAAGTTTTTGCACGTTATTCATTACAAAGTCACAAAATAAAAATGTCTTGTTACTATAAAACAAATATTTTAGTGGCTCTTTAGATCAGCTCACCCAAAAAGGGCACTGGCTACTTTTTGTACTTGTACTTTTTGTACGAGCGTAAATTAGAAAAATTTGGTTTTCGGGACCAAGAGTTTTTTCTGTTAATTGATTCATTCAATGTTAAGGTCGAGAGAGGACAACCCCATCGCCACCACACAATTTTTGTGGACTGCATCGCTACACCTTTTCGAACCTATCAACTTGTAATTCCTGCATGACTAATTGAGATCTAGTTTTTACCAAAAAACTGAAGTCTTTTTAAAGCTGTCGATCTCGAATTCATATTTCGTTAAAAGGGACACTGTAGAAACTAGATCAGTATGAGAGTACTTTTGCAGGGGGTTCCTTAGTACAGTAGGTCTGACTATATATAGTGATTCGGAAATGCCATATTACAGTACATGTACATGATCGAATTTTCTGATTGGACAAACCACGTTTGCAATAACGGATCCTGTAATTTTTTGATTGGCCGGTGATCTGATCGCGTGACAGTTCACTCAAGAAAGCCTACATGATCATAAACCACACACCTGGTCATGGGGCCATGAAAATTGGATGATAATAAAGAGATTGTGGCGAGCGGCTAGGGTCCTATAACAGGAGACAGCAAGAGACGAGCAAGGAGATAGAGCAAAGGTAAGAATTGACAGCCCAGAAATGAGACTGACAAGCCCGCCGCCACCAGCTTGTACGGACCGCATCACCAATCGACCCTGTTGAGATCAAGCTCCCGACTAATATAGAGGATTATTGCCACCTCCAATTAGTGTCGTTTAGCTGTCTACCCGTGTCATAGCCGTCTAAAGGGACTCTGCAGGGACAAGATCGCACGGCTAGGCAGGTACAGAGAGGACTTGCGCAGGGGGTTCTTGCTAGGCGGGTCATAGGGTCGGATTAACGTGCTATGGGATTACTAGGGGAGGATTATCTAGCTTTTGGGCTCAATGCGTCAACGAACGGATCCCTCAGCGATGAAATGAATAGCCCGAACTTCCAGAGACGCAAGCTTACTTATTACATTAATTAACGCTAAAGTGCATCCCGGCGCTAATCTTATGCATTCCGGATACTGGGATCTGTGTGGCCATAGGCCAAACTGCTGAGCCACTCATTTGCGCGCTCATTGCGATAAAGAGATAATACTTCAAAAAGCTAATGAATTCATCTTGCTATCTTAGCCGCTCCAAGTCGCCAAGTCGCCAATCCGGCTAGTCGAGCGCTAAGTCGGCGTACGTCTTTTGCTTGCACCTTGCATTAATTTTACGCAACAATTTAACCGCACGTCGGCAAGTCACAATATAAGCGACTGTGCTTGGTCCCGAGTCCCCGTGCACTTTCTCGGGAAACGGGCAGGCCGGCCGTCAGTGAACAGCTCGGCGGCCGGCAACAGCAGCAGCCTGCTCCTCATCCCAGACAAGCAGACTGGCAGGCGGTTCCTCGTCGACACCGGCGCGGAGGTCAGCATCTTTCCGGCCTCCGGCTCGGACGCTCGGCTGCACAGTCCTGGGCCGCCGCTCTACGCGGCCAACGGCAGCCTGATCCGCACCTTCGGCACCCGCCATCTCACTCTCGACCTCGGCATCCGGCGCTGCTCGTGGCCGTTCATCCTGGCCGAGGTCTCCCGCCCGCTGATCGGCGCCGACTTCCTGCGGCACCACGGCTTGCTAGTGGACCTGCCGCACCGGCGTCTCCTGGACGCCCGCTCGCTCGCCAGCGTGCACCTGCTGGACGGCGCCGGACCCGGACTGCAGCTCGCCGCAGCCGCCGCTGCGGACCCGTACAGCCAGCTGCTAGCCGAGTTCCCCGCACTCACCGAGCCCAGCTTCCAGCGGGCTGAGCCGCGCCACGGGGTCGAGCACCACATCCCGACAAGCGGCCCGCCGGTCCACGCCCGGCCCCGCCGCCTACCGCCGGACAAGCTGGCGGTGGCCAAGGAGGAGTTCAGGCTACTGGAGCAGCTTGGCATCGTGCGCCGGTCCAGCAGCCCGTGGTCCTCGCCGCTGCACATGGTGCCCAAGGCCTCGGGCGGCTGGCGGCCCTGCGGCGATTTCAGGCGGCTCAACGACGTCACTGTGCCCGACCGCTACCCGGTGCCGCACATCCAGGACTTCTTGGCGCGCCTGGCCGGCTGCTCGGTCTTCTCCAAGATCGACTTGGTGCGCGGCTACCACCAGGTGCCCGTGGCCGCAGCCGACGTGCCCAAGACAGCCGTCATCACACCGTTCGGCCTCTTCGAGTTTCTGCGAATGCAGTTCGGCCTCAAGAACGCCGCTCAGGCTTTTCAGCGGCTGGTGGACTCCGTCTGTCAGGACCTGGACTTCGTCTTCGCCTACATCGACGACTTCTTGGTAGCCAGCCGCAGTCAGCAGCAGCACCTGGAGCACCTGCGCACGCTGTTCCAGCGCCTGTCCGACAGCGGCCTCATCGTCAACCCGGCCAAGTGCGAGTTCGGCCGCAGCGAGATCGACTTCCTCGGCCACCGGATCAACGCGCGCGGTGCCGTGCCGCTGCCCGCCAAGGTGGACGCTATCGCCCGGTTCGCTCCGCCGACCACCGTCAAGGGCCTGCAGGAGTTCGCCGGCATGGTCAACTTCTATCACCGCTTCGTGCCGCGCGCCGCACAGCTGCTGCGCCCCATCCACGCGGCCATGGCCGGCAAGGAGAAGCTGGTCCGGTGGACACCCGAGCTGACCGCCGCCTTCGACGGAGCGAAGCAGGCGCTGGCCTCCGCCGCCATGCTGGCGCACCCGCGGCCGGACGCGCCCATCGCCCTCACCGTCGACGCCTCGGACACGGCAGTCGGGGCAGCGTTCGAGCAGCGCGTCAACGGCGCCTGGCAGCCGCTCGCGTTCTTCAGCCGGCAGCTACGCCCGCCCGAGCAGAAGTACAGCGCCTTCGACCGCGAGCTGCTCGCCCTGTACCTCGCGGTCCGACATTTCCGCTACTTCCTCGAGGGCCGCGCGTTTACCGCCTTCACGGACCACAAGCCGCTGGTCGCCGCCATGTCGAAGATGTCAGACCCGTGGTCGGCCAGACAGCAGCGGCACCTGGCCTACGTGTCCGAGTTCACCACGGACATCCAGCACGTGGCGGGCAAGGACAACCCGGTGGCGGACGCATTGTCCCGCTGCACGGTCTCCTCGGTGCAGCCGCAGCTGCTTCCCGGCGTGAACTTCGCCGCCATGGCCCAGGCGCAGACGGCGGACACGGCCTCCCGGACCGACGCCAGCCTCCAGCTCGAGCCGCTGCAGCTCAGCCCCGGGGTCGCCCTGCTTTGCGACATCTCCACCGGCCGGCCGCGCCCGCTGGTGCCACCGGACTTTCGCCGCGCCGTCTTCGACGCCATCCACGGTCTTGCGCACCCGTCGGTCCGCAGCACGCGGCGCCTCGTCGCCGCCAAGTTCGTGTGGGCCGGCATGAACACGGACGTCAGCCGGTGGGCCCGCGCCTGCGTCGCCTGCCAGACGGCCAAGGTGCAGCGGCACGTCGCCGCCCCGGTGGACAGCATCCGTGTCCCGGACCAGCGCTTCGCCCACGTGCACGTTGACCTGGTGGGGCCTCTGCCGTCTTCGCAAGGCTTCACGCACCTGCTGACGATCGTGGACCGCTTCACCCGCTGGCCAGAGGCGATCCCGATGACCGACACTTCAGCTGCAGCGTGCGCCTCGGCCTTCATCGCCCACTGGATCGCCCGGTTCGGCGTGCCGAGCGACATCACCTCCGACCGCGGCTCCCAGTTCACGTCGCAGCTGTGGGCCAACGTCTCCAGGCTGCTCGGCATGCAGCTGCACCGGACCACGGCTTTCCATCCGCATAGCAACGGGCTGGTCGAGCGGTTCCACCGGCAGCTGAAGGCCTCCCTCATGGCGCGGCTGTCGGGACCGGCCTGGGTCAGCGAGCTACCCTGGGTGCTGCTCGGCATCCGGACGGCCCCCAAGGAGGACCTGCCGGCGTCGTCGGCCGAGCTGGTCTACGGGGCGCCCCTCAGTGTGCCTGGCGAGTGTCTGCAGCCCCGCCCCGCCCGCCGACGATCACGACCAGTTCCTCGCCCGGCTCCGCGGTCACGTGCAGGCGTTCCGGCCGCCTCCGACATCCCGCCATGGCAGCCGCGCCGCCGCCTGGCCGTTCGTTTTCGTCCGACGCGACGGCCATCGGCCTCCGCTGCAGCGGCCGTACGACGGCCCATTCAAGGTGCTCGAGCGGGACGCAAAGACCTTCCTGCTAGACCTGGGCACCAGGCGCGACCGCGTGGCCGTCGATAGGCTGAAGCCGGCGGTCATCGACACGGACAGCCCAATCCCAAAGCCGGCCCTGCGACCCAGAGGCCGCCCTCCGCGGCAGCCCGCTGGCGCTGAGCCGCCGGCGACGCCTCCTCCAGCAGGCCCAGCTGCCTCGGCCGACGAGTCCAAGCCAACTGCGCAGCGCAAGGCCGCCCTCCCCAGCCGCCGACAGCCGCCTCGCCAGTGTCGCCCGACGACCTTCGGCACATAGCTCGATGCTGGGGGGAGCTGTGTGGCGGCCAGGCCAGCTCACGTCAGTGCAGTTGCACTGAAACTATGAGTCTGCTTAGCTGGGGCGTTGGCGCGCCCAGCCAGACGGCCCGCTAAGCTTGTTTTGACTGACTCACGCTTCGTATGCGCACCTCCCCATTTGCCCTCTGGTCGCGCGCTATATAACACCTTTGTGCGTAGAAAAAATAAATTGAATTTTTGCTCTCTCTCCGTTTGCTCTTGAGAGCCGCTAAACGACTAAATATACGGCCCAAAGAGGGCATGTTTTCCTACTCACACAAACGCACGTTTGTGTTACCGCTGTTGTTACTGCTGTTCAAATGATGATGATGTTGCAGCTGGCTCCAACTATTGATGATGCTGATGATGATGATGCTGATTGTCGACTCCTTCGTAATCCGGGGGAAGGGGAGGTCGCAAGATAAGGGGAGAGCCGATGAGCATAGCTTAGCGGCAGAGCGACGAACCTCTAGCAAAAGCGAGTTGCCGAAAAGCGTCTGATCCGAGAGCGGCTCCGAGCGGCGCTATTCATAGATTTCCGTGGCAACAATTTGTTATAGTTAAGGCCGAATTTTCTGATTGGTTATAGCGATAGTTTGTTATACTTGGCGCCGATTATTGATCTGATTGGTCTAGCCTGTTGCCAGCAAATACCTCGACGACCGAACGGGCGCCAGGATGCTCGACTACTGGGGAGTGGACTGCCTAACCCAGCAGGGGGACGTCGTCGGAATGCTACGTCGACGGTGAAGGGCGCGGGGTGAGGGGCCAGTCGGGGGACAGGGGTTTCACCTGGAGGTACCTCGAGAGGGGAAACGAGGGTGTCACTAGATTCCAAAAGGTTGGAGAACTCGGGAGAAAAATCGACTTCCTTTTATAGCCAGAGATTAACGCGACACGCGCGTGATTCGTGAGCCTGACGTCACCTGACCCGATCTTGAGATGCAGCTTCGCTCCAATTGGCTGGAAAGTGGTACATGTCAGCGGTAGAGCATAAGTCACTGATGACTCCTGGGGTGGGTGGCGATGACGCAACATGCTCATTAATTATGAATTTCGTTAATATTAAACGTAGAAAAATAAGATTTACACGGTTGGATAGAGGATGACGCGCTGAGTACAAAAACCTAATAAAAGTAGTAGTAGTGGTCACTATAGTACAGGAGGATTAATCTCCAAGTACGTGCTTAATGATCCAAGTTCGTTATGCTCCAGTGAACCCGAACAATAGAGCGGAGGAGGGGTGCGCGTCAAGGTCCCCAGTGGTTGCGCAACCCCGGGGTAGAACGATATGAGTCACCCGATGAAGTCATACTCATTGCAGAAAACAGGCTGTAGCACGCCTAGCTGGGGGTAAACATGCTGGGGCACACATAGCAATAGAGCACAGAAGGTGAAGAAATTCATCAATTTATATTTTGTTCGCTATAGTATGCTTCAATAGGAAAGAGTGTGTAAATATTGATTTTGAGTTGAAGCCATTACGATGAAATCAGCGTCAGCTAATCAGCGTGCTTCAAGTCTTAAGCTTGGCATAAACACGCCTTACGCTGATGTACGTTAGTAAAACCAAGAACATATCTTACATATACATGCAAAGTATAGTCCTGGAATAGTTGAAGCGTGGACAAGTTTTCAGCTAGGATATCTAGCCTCTTTAGTGATCCTTAAATAGAACTAATGTAATTAAGCACATTAAATTGGGGCGTGGCACTAGGAACGTTGGTGATAACGCGAGACTGTTCGATATTACCTTTTTATATAACGACAAAAATCCTATTGCTTATGACTAGGCAAAGGATAAATTTTACTGATGTTTTACTTATTTATTTTATTTTAATAAAATTAAAAGTTTAGCCTTATTATTAAGGATTATTTATTTAATAATTATAAAGACTAATAAATATTTATATATAGTTTTAATGTCTAAAAATTCAAATGCGTGTAAAAGTCAGCTTCTATTAGAACTGAACTCTAAATCTGTTGGTTTTGTTATTGCCATAACCCTTAGTTCATTAACGAATGCGTGCTGTCAACACACAAACTTGCTTGTTAATGAAAAAAATTTCTATTCGTCTGAACAACACCCCCTTCTAAAGTACTTTACAAGCGCTCTTTGCCTCTTCATTCCTAAGCGTCATTTTCTGTCTGCTTGAACCTTAAACAGAAATAGCATCTAAAGTAGCTTTGGTTTTGCTAGGCCTATCTTATGTGATTTAAATTTTATATATTTATCTGCAATACCATCTAAAAGATTATAATTTTTCGAAACTATTCAAAAGCAAAGGGAAAAATAGCTTGCATCCATATATTTTCCTTTGTAATAGGTCTAGCTGGCTTCTCGATTTAAAAGGATATGCCATGCTGTGTAACAATGCTCAACGAAATGGACTTATGTATACTACATTTAATCAAGATTTTGGTAAGTTGTTAATTTTTTACTTATTATAGGTTGGCTTATCCTAGACTTTGGTTGGTAATCTTAGCTAGTTGTAGCTATACCATGGTCAGAAAGATGGTACAGTTTATGCCAGAACTTATGATTTGCTCAGTTATTGCCATGTGCCATGTGCATGTGATAAAGAAAATTATACACAGACTTTGAAGACCTGCAACTCTCTTTTCAAAAAAGTTTGAAGGACCTTAAAAAAGGTCCTGCAACCACTTCCTCTCTATATCTTCCTACTTGCTATGCTTTTGCTTGTAATCTCCTCAAAATTTTATACTTACACTGCCCATTTTATAACTTACTTTGATTTTTACCAAATTTGCAACTTACATAATTGATTTTGTGCCAGGTTGTATACCAATATATGCCTAGACCCTTTGTGCATGCCACACTTGTGTGCCATGCTCAAAGATTTTGGTCCTAGGCCTAGCTATGTGTCTAAGAATTCTGGCAAACCTGCTACCTTCCAGACTATGGGCTGTATATATATAGAAATATAGTAATAAATTAAACTTTAACTTAGTAACAAAAGTACTCTAGGTTTAGTTTAGGCCTATTTTTACATTTTTATTATAGCTAGCACCTGGGTTTATTTTATATAAGTAACAAGGTCTGAAAAGTTTATTAGGCCCACTTTGATCATAGGCAGGCACTATTAGATAATAATCCATTTTGGTAATAAGCATTTCTGTAACAATATATTATCTTAATTATTATTAATTACTTAATTACTTAAGTAATAGCCACTTTAGTAACTGCAATTTCAATAAAAATTTATCTTTAAAATAAAATAAGAAACAAGAGTAAATGCAAATATTACAAATATTATATTAGTACTAGGCCCATACATGCACAACAGTTGGCCAAATTGGCCGATCTGGCTGACTGATTTGGTGGCTGACCAAGGTAAGTCACAAAATTGCCAATGTAAGTTGCAAAATTGTCAGTATAAGTTGCAAAATCAATAAGAATTAAGAAGGTAAGTTGCAAAATGGAGAGGGTAAGTTATATGATGGGCAGTAGAATGGTCAAATTTGGAGGAGAATAGTAAAACAACATAGCAAGTAGGCAAGTTATAGGTTAGATACTAGGTTTATTTTTTGTGCTATAGGGATGCTATAGGGAGTATAGCATCTTGACTTTGAGAATCGCATCCTGGAATTCAATATAGGATGCAATTTTGCATCCTGATTTTTTTAATTCCTCACAAAAAAGACCTCTTTAATGGGACTTTAAAATTGCATCTCAAACCCTGAAATTGCATCCTGAAATTAAGAAAATGATGCAATTTTGCATCCTGTGCCCATCCAAAAAATAAACCCAGGTTAGATGTGGGATTGTGGGACCTTTTTTGTCCTTCAAACTTTGAGCCCAAGTAAGTTGCAAATTTTTTTCCAACTAAGTTGTACTGGCTGACCAACTTTTCCAAGTTGCGCATGTATGACTAGGCCTAACAATACTTCTATAGGTATTAGTTAATTCTTTTAAATGCCAAGTGCCTAGTACAAAAAAACTAATTGACTTACATTACACAGTGTTTTAAAAAGGGCTTATATGGAAAGGGCTATATAACACAATTTGACACTTAGCTATCAGTTTCAATTATAATCTCTCTTGTTTAAAATTCTTTTTCAAGGATCGTAATTTGTGTAAAAAGCAATATATTTGCATTAACAATTTGTAGTAAAAAAGCTAATTTGCACCTTTACTTTTTTAAGTTTTTACAATTACCTTAAAAATTTGATACTAGAATTTCATTGTTATGGAAATTGCTTAATGAAAGTAATAAGAGTTGGGAAGCAAATATTCAAGTCCATCTTATTACATCTACTTTTGAGGAATATTTATCATTCATTAAGATCAAATGTTATATCAATAAAAAACCATCCCCTACCTTCAACTTTGTCATTTAGAAGATTGTGCCACAAAAGAAGAAAACCTATTAAGTTTTGTTGTACCATCCCCTTCAATAAAATATATTTATTTTATTTTTTTACAAAAAAGTGTAAAAATCTTAGAACCTGCATTTTTCTGGTAGAATATCATAGTATTGATATAACTCATTGTTAATACATTTTATACCAATGTTTATTACATCAAAATACTTTCATTTAAAAATTCAACACCAAGTTTAATAATACATGTCACTGAGTTTGCCCAGCTTGTTGACAGTTTTGTTAATATAAATTTTTGCTGTCAAGCTTTTAAGTAAAGTAAATTAAATTATCTCTAATGATAGGCTGCTTCGCCTGCGGCATGTGCAATGGCTTTCGAATCTACAATACTGAGCCATTAAAAGAGAAAGAGAGGCAAGACTTCCCTACAGGCTCTGGTACTGGCGCCGCCGGGGGAAACGTTCGCCTGATCGAGATGCTGTACAGATGCAACTATGTAGCTCTGGTTTTTGCAAACAACCCCAGATATCCGCCTAATAAAGCAGTCATTTGGGACGACGTTAAGAAAAAGTTTGTCATTGAGTTGGAATTTGCTAGCGAAGTGTTGGCTATTCGACTACGCAGAGAGAAGTAAGTCGATTATTTTGTTGCTGGATAGTTAGAATTATTTGTAAGTTAAACTTGTAAAACAAATCAAATTTATCCTAAGATCCAATAAACCCATCTCCCCAATACACGGACTGATTAAAAAACGCTATATCCCTGTTACAAAAAGTTATAACATCACACAGTCTACCCATTACTCAGTGTGATCCCATCACACAGTCTCCCCAATACTCAGAGTGATCCCACCAGACAGTCTCCCCAATACTCAGAGTGATCCCATCACACAGTCTCCCCATTACTCAGTGTGATCCCATCACACAGTCTCCCCAATACTCAGTGTGATCCCATCACACAGTCTCCCCATTACTCAGGGTGATCCCATCACACAGTCTCCCCAATACTCAGTGTGATCCCATCACACAGTCTCCCCAATACTCAGTGTGATCCCATCACACAGTCTCCCCAATACTCAGAGTGATCCCATCACACAGTCTCCCCAATACTCAGAGTGATCCCATCACACAGTCTCCCCATTACTCAGTGTGATCCCATCACACAGTCTCCCCAATACTCAGGGTGATCCCATCACACAATCTCCCAATACGCAGTGATCCCATCACACAGTCTCTCCAATACTTAGAGTAATCCCATCACACGGTCTCCTTAAAACTCAGATCGCCATGACAGTATCTCCCCAATATTCGTATTCTCCCACCCCACCGCAGGATTGTCGTAGCACTACACTCGGCCGTAAAAGTGTTCACATTCACCCAGCCGCCAAGCCTATTGCACGTATTCGAGTCCAGCCCGAATCCCAACGGCCTGTTAGCCCTGTGCCCTTCATCTGACCGGCAATTGTTAGCCTTCCCAGGCCACGGCGCCGGTTCCGTAGCTCTAGCCGATCTTGGCCAGCCAGACAAGCCCAATAAACAGTCGGCCAACTTATTGCACGCTCACGAAGGCCGTCTGGCAGCCTTGTCGGTGAATAGTCGGGGTACCCTATTGGCTACAGCATCGGAGAAGGGCACTCTTATTCGTGTATTTCAACTGCCAGTTCAACAGCAGCAACAGCAGCAGCCTCAGTTGTTGCACGAATTACGTCGCGGCTCTCAACCGGCCAAAATCTATTGCGTAACATTTAGCGCCGATAGCGGTTTGCTCTGCGCAGCCTCCGATCGAGGCACTGTTCACGTGTTTCGAATTGAACAACAACAGCAGCAGCATCAGCATCATCACCACGCATTGGAAGCTTCCCCGGCTAACCCTGCCGCTTCGGTGGCCAAATTTTTCAGTCAGGTGACTAGCGTGGCTAAACTGCCTATACAGCCTGGCGTGCCCACACTGTGCGCATTCGGACAGGATAGTCTCGGTCGGACCTGTTCGCTAATTGGTAAGTGGAATGTCATGCTAAGTTTGTGTTATTTTTTTAATATTTGTACAGTCTATGTAGCTTCCTAATGAGTCCTTGAATGATGAAGCAATATTTGATATTGAGAGCCAGCTCTCTTATTGAGGCAGTGAGCGTTGTCATAGTTACTCTGACGGACTCTTTTGAATTTAAAACATTGCAATATTTTGTTTTTAGCATTTGTATATTAAAAAAAGTCCAAAAATGATGAAAAAAACAGTTAACTACGAGAGCCAGATCTCCCTATTGTGGCGATGAGCGTTGTCATAGTTACTCTGAACGGACTTGCCTTATTTATCTATAATTATAGGACATGAGTTTATTATAATATTCAAATAATAATTATTAAAGTCACTATTTGCTTAATATCACATTTATTACTTTTAAATTAGTGTAGCTTTTCCAAGTCATGATGATGAAAAATAGTTGCATATGAGAGCCAGCTGTCTCTATTGAGGCGATGAGCGTTGTCATAGTTACTCTGAATCGACTTGTCTTATTTATCATATGATTTTCTTCCTTGTGCTATTAGTCACGCTAATCTGGTTTGATTAGTTTTAAGTAAATTTACGAATTATTGCTAATATCCAGTTATTAAGCATTTGCCAGTCCTAATGATGAAACTATAGTTTAACTTCGAGAGCCAGATGCTTCTATTGAGGCGATGAGCGTTGTCATAGTTACTCTGAATTGACTTTGCGTTATCATTTTATTTCTTAGGCCTACTTGATTGAGATTAGTAATTAGTTGTCTTTGTGCTAGATAGATCATAATATCTGGCTATTAGAGTAACAGTCCTAAGCAGACCAGACCGAAAAACTAAGAGTCCTAATGATGAAAAAATTATTATAAACGAGAGCCAGACCTCTATTGAGGCGATGAGCGTTGTCATAGTTACTCTGATGGACTCTAACAGTCTTTTTTATTCTAACACTCAAGTTAGCAATCAGACATTGGGCTCTGTAACAGTTATATAATCAGAAAAAGTATTGTTCTTAATATATTTTGTTTTATATAGTGGATCAAATCATATCTAGCTATCAAATTAGACATGTTAATTAGTCATTGCTTTTATCGTCAAAATTATAGGATCTTCTCCTATGATCAGTAAAAGCTTTAAATTTGCAGGTCACTCTAAAAAATCTAACTGTATTGAACCCTTCGCTGGGGTTATTATGATTATTAAGACTATTAACTTGGAGTCTAGAAGTGATGAATAATTAATTATTTTCGAGAGCCTAAACTCTCTATTCGGCGATGAGCATTGTCATAGTTACACTGATTTTAGAGACTCCATCTCTGGTTCATTGTTTTTAATTATAGGAGAAGTTTTGCTTTCATTTTTATTTGTATAATTGTTGTTTAAACGAATTTTTCTTTCGTATCATTCGTTCACGCTCGTATCAATGAGAGAACTTTTAGCTCTCATAAGCCAAATTTTTTATACATAGTTACTTATTAATTTTCTATTTTGAAATTATTTGCTTTAACAATTTTTTGCATAGTTCAATAATTCATGCTGTAGTGTAAGACTATTATCATTAGTGTACTTACGGTAATTTCACTCTGATATACTCACCGACTTAATACATGTAGCTGTGAAATGTCATCCGAATAACATTATTACAATAATATAAGGCAATTCAGACTAGCCAATGACCGAAGCAAGAATCTTAGATGCAAAATAGGAAACGAAAAAAAATTGTAAAGGAAGCAATTTTTTGTCATAGAAACAATGCAATCACTATTGATTTGTTTTCAACTAGATATAGTTGCTATAGCTTAATGCTTCACAGTGGTAGCATTGCAATACGCCACTGGGTACTTCTTCGGATCGTGGCCACGTTTGAGTCGAACTAATTTCAACTTTCTATTCAGATACTTGGCACTGTTAAAGTCGAAAGCGTTCTTTAGTAGTATGTTTAGCACCGATTGGTCGTATCTGTGACAGTGCATGTACCGGCTCTTGTAGGCATGCTGATTGCGCTGCAGATTCGCGCACTTACGCCTAGCTCTTAGCGGGGCCATGCAGTGACGTTCTAGGCCGCACAGTACAAACCAGAGCATGATGTTGTCTCGAACGAATCTTGGAAGTGTTTGGGTGAATTGAATTTACAATTCAACTATTGCATACCTGCATACCATAGTTAGAATTGTATCAGTGTAGTTACAGTCGATTAGAATGGTATCAGTGTAGTTACAGTCGATTAGAATGGTTCCGTGGTTACAGTACTGCTGAAGCGTCTATGCCAGCCTAGTTTCAGCTAGTTAGAGATAGATATTGAAACTTTTCGGGTAACCCGTAACCCGGCCAATTTCGGATGAATGGCTTCTTCATCCGATATAATAAAACATCTACGAGCTAAAAAAGGCCTTTTCCTAGCAATTGCTAGCTGAATAGAATTCAAGCACCCTTGTTGTATATTCTACCAACTTGCTTATGATGACATCTCTGCCGGCACTGGAAGCTTTTCTCCGGACACACTACTTTCTATTTCTGTCAGTAGACGAACCTTCACAGAACGATAAGCATCAAGGGACCTTCATGTAGGCTAAGGGTGTTCACAACAGTGTTTTTTAATTACTTACTTTGTATTAATAAGAATCAGTGGCGCCGTCTGCATCTGTCCACTAGTTTTAATGCGCAGCGGATCAGTTGGTAGGTATCGATAAACTTCCGGATGCGTCACAGTCAGCGTAGAGTACACGTGTTTACCGCCGAATATCATGGCGCCAGTCTGTTTAGCCATCTGCAAAGCTCTGGCCAGCATAGCGGAGTTCATCACAACGCGAGACGATGATTCCAACCATAGAATAGCGCCGTACTCGTTTAGAGCTGTCTGCAGTACTAATGGCTTCCAGTAGAAGCGCGAAATCAATCGTGTGTAGGCAGGATAGCCGACAAAGACAAATTTACGATAGTGAACGTTGCATAGTCGTTTTAGCTGTTTAAGAAGCCGATAACAAAGGATTAAAAAGTATAAAATGAGTTTAAAAGGGGTAATGTTAAAAAAAGGCTAATTGTTTCCGTATTTTTGCACGACGCAGATCTACTTGATTTTAGTGTCTGTTCTCTACTCGCTAAATTTTGTTAACATTTGGCTTTTCGTAGCCTAAGATAGTTGTTAAGCCTTCAAAAGTAAAAGCAATAAAAAAATTAGCAGACAACTTGTTCTTTTGAAATATTGGTTCATTCCTAAAAGTTGTGACACTTACCTGCGTTACTTCGTCCATTTTTAGTCCGATGTCAAATACAACCAAAGTTCGATTTGGAAATGCAGTCTGTACGCTAGCAATCATGTCTAAGCTTTCGTCGAAGCGCAAATGACTAACAGCTGTTACAAATTGTACGTCGCGTACACTTTGCGCATCTTTGACACAGTGATCAAGTCCAGTTAGGCCTAATCGTCTCAAAATGGGACTTGTCTTGCGCACAGAGAAGAAGATACCGTTTCGTTTGGGCTGATAGGGTGGCGAGTACTGCAGATGTTGCATGCGATGACGCATAATGGCATGTCGCAGCGCCGCCAGCTGAAATCTATCCGGATTTGGTCGCTCGTGAAAGTGCCGATGAGCGGCAGCTGCAGCCGCACGATGACGCAACGATTCGTCCTGCTGCCGGTCTTTGTCGCTGCGATTGACAATCTTAAAGTTTAAGTTCAGTAATCTGTTAGATTAGATACGGCGTCAAAAGCAAAATACTTAGTCAATGCATTGCGCCACAGACCACTGATGACAATAGTTATTGGTTATGGACGACAACTAATGTAGTTTTAAATTGTCACAAAGTTACTTACGTTGCTATTGATCACCGAATGTTGGTAGAACACAATTATAAAGAAAAGCAATACCACCGAAATAATGGTTGCATAGCGGATGAAAAATCTTGTTGCTAGTTGACTTTGGGCTGCGTAGTTTGGATGCGGCATGCTAGAAATTGGTTTTTATGAATTATATCTTCTGTGTATTTTTTCTCTATAGATCAGGATTCGGGAATATGGTTACTTTCTACTGTTGGCTGACGTGTATATATTCTCTGAATCTCTGTGCTAGCTGTTATATAGAACGTTGTTAAAAATTGACTTAAAAGCTTCCTCTCCGTCTTCCCTTCGTTCTTCCCCTGTCTCAGTTCACGTTTGGAGTCTAAAATTGTTAGCCTGTTGAACTTGACTCCGGCTGTGCTGACTCAAGCCAATCCCCCCAATTTTCGTCGCTTGCTATGCCCTGGGGGGGCCACCCCTTCGCTACAACTTCCATACATACGCGAATGGCGTGCGCGCGCCTGTCTGCATGGGACAACTTGCGCTCAGTATGGAGGGAGACCGCACTCAGTTTAAAAATAGGGAGAACCGCTCTAGTCGTAACTGACTGACTTAAACAATAGGCGGTAGAAAAGGGAGAAATGGAGCATTGCGATAGTCTATCGAGTATATAGAGTTTGGGTAAGACAGTAAAAAGAAACAGACGGTTGTATCGAACTTCGATTCGTTCGTTACTTATTTATTAAAGGTCCCCGTTCCCTTGTTTCCGTGTCTTTTAAACTTGCGCGCTATTTTTTCCTAAGCTGAACAGTTCACAAAAATGCATCTAGGCTAATAGCATCGAGTTCAGGCTTGGATCCATTGTCGAAAACGATTTTTTTCTAAAATTAAAAAAACATGCAAGATGCCTTTATATCAATGTTATGTAAAATAAATTATCCTGCATTCCGCAGCCATCACAGCCAGCGGCAACTATTTGAAATTCAAACTTGGTCCCGGTCCCATTGGTGACCACGTGCCCCGAGAAGTGTACACTAACTACCTGGACATGACGCAGGATTCTAACAGTTAAATTGGCCGGCACTTCGATGATTCCAGTGCAGCAACGGTTAGGCCTAGCAGATAATAACTCAAAGTTGGTGCCAACTTGTTTGTCTACTAAAGTTATACTACTCTGATAAATTCGTGACTTATCGTCTGTAAATCAAAATTGGTTGAATTCCCTTATTTTTATTTACAACCTTGTTTTGTTGAACTATCTTTTCATCGATTGGAGAACTTTTTTTCTACATTCAACGATTCCATCTATATAGGTCTGTATGGGCCGTACAATCCCTTATGATCTGCAACTTATTCAAGCAAAACTGTATCAAATTTTTTTTCTACTCGAGTATTTTTTATAAATTATAAGTATTTGATCCACATTCTAATAATTTAATGCGATGGCAAACTATTCAGTATAAGATTCGTTTTGTTAATCCATACATTTTGGCAGTACCTCGGGTGTCCAAGTATTCAAGATACCCTTGTACTTTTATGACAATCTCTACTTGTTGAATTATGCTTAATAGATTTCTAAGCTTAATTTAATTTTGTATTACCAACGCAGTGACAGGAAAGTCCTGGGTTCGACCCCTGACTCTGTTCTGGTAAGCAAGGCCGCTTAGTTACATGTTGCCACGACTGTCCTATCTCATCAAATGGCCGTAAGTGTAAAAATTATCTATCGTAATAGTGGACACTCGAAGTGCTGGTACTCCAGCGTCTGATTATTCCGTTCATTCATATCATACTATTTTCATTCATATTTACTTTTTCTGGTCATCTATAAACTGCTCTGTTCACGATAAAAATATTAAAAAAATTAAATTTTGATTGCATGTTCAATTGCTCATATGATTTCTCCACTGATTTCTGCTGAAAATCCAAACCTTTGAACAAGATTTCTGAATTTTTTGACATTGTTAATAAAGCAGGACTAGAAGCAGAGATTAGTCTGGTATTTATAGATAACATTTTTTTCTATATTATAATACATACGCAAAGCACATTTTTTGAGGCCATTTAGTGTTCTTTTTTACTTTAAAGTCATTTTTGAAAAATAAAAGCAGTGGCAAACGCAAAAATATTATTTTTACCGAATACGTCTTCGTCCAAACACAACACGAATCGAAATGCCGATTGCGTGTAATAATCTTTATTGAATCGCACAACAATTGCATTCTAAACTCATTACTAATACACACGTTTCCGCAGTAGTAAAATGTTAGCCGAATAAGAATGGTGGCCCGAGCGAAAAAATATAGCCAGCTGTTGCAACGAACTGATGGTGATTACGAGCGTATGGTTACACAGTTAAGCGCCGAAAATAAATTTGTTAAAATACGTAGTGAGGCATCCCATTTAATTACGCCATCATTTTCAATATTGCATTACAACTTAATCTACGCTCGAGAAAAGCCACCACTTTGTATAACGCGTTCAGAAACCAGGGTCAACGGATAACTCTAAATAAATTCTTATATATTTAAAAGACCGGTCCATTCAACCGCTGTCGCTCTCCTCGCTGGCTTCCTCCAGCCACTGGATCATTCGGGCTACACTCTGACGGAGCTCGCCAGCATTCGGATGCGAGCCTTCCTCCTTGTGCCAGCGCAATATAGCCGGCTCTTCGCACAGGTCGTTATCGTAAAAGTAACGCAGCAGTACTAAAGCGCATTTCATCAGCGGCTGTGGCCGATCGCAGCAGGCGTCCTCGAAGCTGCGCAGAAAAATCAAAGACTCGTCAGCGCCGGAGAAGCTCTTGAAGTAGTGGCCTGCGATGAAAGTTATTTAGAGTTCGGGTTGAAACTATTCTGCTAACTAAATCTGCGAAAATCGGCGAAAAGAGAGACATTCATTCGCTATATTATTCTAGATGATTGCTCATGCTCACTGCCCATCCCGCTCTTATTCTACTCGTAGATAATTGCTCACTGCCCATCCCGCTCTTATTCTACTCGTAGACAGTGGTGTGATTCAGGCGCGAATTCGCGCCTGGCGCGAAAATGGCGCGAATGCGCGAATCCTGAGGGCCTGGCGCGAAATTTTGTAATGTCATGGGCGCGAAAACTGCATTAATATTTTCTGTTTTTTACTTCCTTTTTATGAAATACAAGAATGTCGCACAATGTAGGAGATTGTAAATGGACAAGAATCAAACCACCTGAGTTCAATTCGATGTATTTTTTACTTCGATAAGTAGTTAAAGTAGCTTGGAAAGGAATTAATAGAGTACAGTCGAGGAGTGAAACATAACAGACTGAATAGGACATGGTTTGTAGTTGCTATTAGTTGGTTTACTTGTCTTATGCCACTCACTAAAATACAAGACTACTTTTTTCACATTTAAGCACTGCACTGCCTAGTGCCCACGCCCAAGAATGCCGAAGAATGTCACCTGGAATGACAAGTGGCTGGACGAAACCGATGACAATGACGACATCATTCGTCTGTGGGTCCGCAAGCTAGACAGCAATGTGCTAGGTGAAGCTAGAGCAAACTGCATGTGGTGCACTTCGCAATTTGTTGTTCGCAGCGGCATCACGAACTTCAAAAGTCACGCTAAATCCAGCAAACATCGCGAAGTTTCTGCGGCTCGCAGGGTCACTGGCTCAATGGGGAATTTTGTGGTTGTAAAGAAGCGAAGTGAAGGCGAAGCTGTCGATGTTGCTGCTACGTCTGCAAGGGCAGCTGAGATCAGGTGTGTTGTCAGAATTGCACTTAAGAATCGCAGCTTTGAATCAGAAGAGGACCTTGCTGAGGATCTGATGGCCATCTGCCCAGATTCAAAGATTCCACCCCAGATGCAGCTGCGACGAACGAAGGTAACCTACTTGTTGGTGGATGCACTGTTCCCTTACCTGAAGGACGTAGTGCTTGTCGATGTCAAGTCATCTGACTACTATTCCATGCAGCTGGATGAAGCTAACAAGGGCAAAAAGTATCTCGGAATCGTACTGCGCTACCTGCAGGACCTCGAGGTTAAAGTGGTCTGCATAGATCTGCCAATGCTGTCTTCAACTACTGCCGAAGACATGGCTGCAGCTGTCATGAAGACAGTCACTGAATGTGGTCTCAACAAGGAGAAGTGTCTTGCCTTGATGACCGATAACTGCAATGCAATGCGAGGTGGCAAGAGTGGACTGACAACGCGTCTGCAGCAGGATCTTCCAAATGTGGTAGATGTGGGTGGCTGCAGCCTCCATCACATTCATAATGCAGCCCGATATGCCTGTGAGGCTGCCAGTCTAGGTGTTAGGGTGGAGACCTTAGTGCGCAACGTCTACTGCCACTTTAAGTTTTCCTTAAAAGAACAGGACAGGCTGCATGTCATCGCGAAGGAGTTCGATGAGATCAAAAAGCTCGCCTGTCTTCGGCCAGTAGAAACACGTTGGCTGCAACTTCTTCCAGTCGTCCAGCGTGTGCTTCGCTTGTATCAACCAATTGTCCGCTTTTTTTCTGAGTCAACGGCTCATGGTGCCAACTTTGCTGCTATCAAAGCTGACGTGCGTGACCCGAAGGTCGAGTTTTTTCTGCTTTTCCTAGCGGACGTTCTCCAGCCATTGCAACAATTTGAGCTGCTGTTTCAACAGCAGGGTTGCCAGATTCATCATCTGCACTCGCAGCTGGTGGATGTTACCAAGCGCTGGCTCCTACGCTTTGTGAAACCAGAGAAGCTGCCGAAGAAGCTTTGGCAGCTGAACATCAAGGACGAGTCAATCTGGCTGCCGCCATATGAAATTGGCATGGGTGAACCTGCCAAGCGTCATTTTGTTGACATGACTGCAGAAAACCAGCAAGAGTGTCTTGTGTCTGTGAAGGAATTTTTCAGGACTGGCACAGCCAAGCTTTTTGACTATCTGCCGCTGAATAACAACATACTCCGCGCCTGCCAACTCCTTGATCCCAAGAAGCAAGACAGCAAAGATTTTGTGCACTGGGCCTCCACCCTGGCCAAACACCTGTCAGTGGTTGTGCCCGACATGGAGATCGGCAACTTGGAGGCTGAGGCGCGTCTTCACCAACTTTACCTGAAGGAGACACCAGGCACAGCCATGGACATGACAATGACAGACTTCTGGAGCTGCATTGCCGCTGACACTGACAGAAATCGCCCTCTCCTACTGCGTCTGGTCAGAGCGTTGCTTGTTCTGCCTCATGGCAACGCAGAGGTGGAACGCGTGTTTAGCAGTCTAAGTGACGCTGTCACAAAGAAGCGATGCAGTCTTGCGCCACAAACAGTGAAAGCAATACTAGTAGCCCGCTCCTGCCTGCAGGTGAAGCAGTGGTCTGCAGCAACCATTCCGATTGTCCCACAGCTGCAGAACATGTGTGCCAGTGCCTGTGCTGCATATCGACAGCGCCTGCAAGATGAGAAGGTTGCTGCTGAGCGGGAGAAAACACAGCAACTGGAAGCAAGTGTTGTGGCAGAGCTGCAGGCGGAGAAGAAGGCCAGTAAGGTGTATTCACGCATGGAGAAGTCACTGGAGCAAGTAGAGCTAGACATCCAACAGAAACAAAAGGAGAAGGAAGACTCCCAGAGTCTCCTTCAGAAGTTTACGGAGGCCACCAAGAGCAAGGACGCTGAGATAGAAGAATTAAGGCGTCAGCAGCAGAAGGCGCAGAAGAAGAAGCAGAAGGAGGCAGATAGATTAGCTGAGCTCGTCTTGAAGCGCAAGGCTGCTGAGCTGTTGTCAACCTCGTTAATCAGCAGCACAAGCAGTCTGCGTCTGCCTGCTGGCATCGCCAACAAGAAGTTCAGGCGGGACACGGCTGAAAATTAAGGGACATGCCCAGACGCATGCTGTTAGTGACAAAACTGTTGTAAAATTCATCAATATATCATCATCAACTTCTTTTGTTTCTGTTGTATGTCTATCTAGCTCTACTCCTCTAGCTCTACTAGCTCCAATGACTTCTCCATCATCATCAGCATGTTTTAACTGATTTATTTCCTGCGTATATAGTGTGTTGCCATTGTGTCCTGCTGTAAACCAGACTGTCATATTTCGTTACTTGTAAGTTGTAATTGTGTTTTTTCAATTTGCGTTTTGTCTGTTCTTTGTCTCTGTCTTTTGTCTGTGTGGCCTATGCCCCAATATATTTTTTGTTTCACAGTTCAATCCTGTGTATTTTTTCACATATTGTGTAAACATAATGTCTTGTCTACTGCAGTTGTTTTGTTTGCAATAAAATTATTATTTGTTAATGAATTAGCATGCCATTTATAAAAACAATATAATAACTTTGTGGCTTGTGCACTTAATCACGTTTTATTGGACAGATGGTACCGGATTTTTTCAAAATTATGCCAACTGGCAAATCATCTCTATTTATTAACCTTTTTTGGGGGGTCAGGACTATATTATTGTCATGGCGCGAAAATTTTCTACTGGCGCGAAATTTGGCAAACTTTCCAATCACACCACTGCTCGTAGATAATTGCTCACTGCCCACCCCGCTCCTATTCTAATCGTAGATAATTGCTCACTGCCCACCCCGCTCCTATTCTACTCGTAGATAATTGCTCACTGCCCAACCTCGCTTTTATTCTTATCGTAGATAATTGCTCACTGCCCAACCTCGCTTTTATTCTTATCGTAGATAATTGCTCACTGCCCAACCTCGCTTTTATTCTTATCGTAGATAATTGCTCACTGCCCAATTTCGCTCTTATTCTTATCGTAGATAATTGCTCACTGCCCAACCTCGCTTTTATTCTTATCGTAGATAATTGCTCACTGCCCAACCTCGCTTTTATTCTTATCGTAGATAATTGCTCACTGCCCAACCTCGCTCTTATTCTTATCGTAGATAATTGCTCACTGCCCAACCTCGCTCTTATTCTTATCGTAGATAATTGCTCACTGCCCAACCTCGCTCTTATTCTTATCGTAGATAATTGCTCACTGCCCAACCTCGCTTTTATTCTTATCGTAGATAATTGCTCACTGCCCAACCTCGCTCTTATTCTTATCGTAGATAATTGCTCACTGCCCAACCTCGCTTTTATTCTTATCGTAGATAATTGCTCACTGCCCAACCTCGCTCTTATTCTTATCGTAGATAATTGCTCACTGCCCAACCTCGCTCTTATTCTTATCGTAGATAATTGCTCACTGCCCAACCTCGCTCTTATTCTTATCGTAGATAATTGCTCACTGCCCAACCTCGCTCTTATTCTTATCGTAGATAATTGCTCACTGCCCAACCTCGCTCTTATTCTTATCGTAGATAATTGCTCACTGCCCAACCTCGCTTTTATTCTTATCGTAGATAATTGCTCACTGTCCAACCTCGCTCTTATTCTTATCGTAGATAATTGCTCACTGCCCAACCTCGCTCTTATTCTTATCGTAGATAATTGCTCACTGCCCAACCTCGCTTTTATTCTTATCGTAGATAATTGCTCACTGCCCAACCTCGCTTTTATTCTTATCGTAGATAATTGCTCACTGCCCAACCTCGCTTTTATTCTTATCGTAGATAATTGCTCACTGCCCAACCTCGCTCTTATTCTTATCGTAGATAATTGCTCACTGCCCAACCTCGCTCTTATTCTTATCGTAGATAATTGCTCACTGCCCAACCTCGCTTTTATTCTTATCGTAGATAATTGCTCACTGCCCAACCTCGCTGTTATTCTTATCGTAGATAATTGCTCACTGCCCAACCTCGCTTTTATTCTTATCGTAGATAATTGCTCACTGCCCAACCTCGCTTTTATTCTTATCGTAGATAATTGCTCACTGCCCAACCTCGCTTTTATTCTTATCGTAGATAATTGCTCACTGTCCAACCTCGCTCTTATTCTTATCGTAGACAATTGCTCACTGCCCAACCTCGCTTTTATTCTTATCGTAGATAATTGCTCACTGCCCAACCTCGCTTTTATTCTTATCGTAGATAATTGCTCACTGCCCAACCTCGCTGTTATTCTTATCGTAGATAATTGCTCACTGCCCAACCTCGCTTTTATTCTTATCGTAGATAATTGCTCACTGCCCAACCTCGCTGTTATTCTTATCGTAGATAATTGCTCACTGTCCAACCTCGCTTTTATTCTTATCGTAGATAATTGCTCACTGCCCAACCTCGCTCTTATTCTTATCGTAGATAATTGCTCACTGCCCAACCTCGCTTTTATTCTTATCGTAGATAATTGCTCACTGCCCAACCTCGCTCTTATTCTTATCGTAGATAATTGCTCACTGCCCAACCTCGCTGTTATTCTTATCGTAGATAATTGCTCACTGTCCAACCTCGCTCTTATTCTACTACGAGTATTCTACTCTTATTCTATTTTATTATTTTTTGTGAGAATTTAAAGAACAGAATCAAATTACTTAGTAGCGCTTTCCAAGACACCAGTCGTTCTTTAACCTCGCGCACGTACTCAGCTGGACTCAACTCCGTTTTATTGTCAGTAGCTTCTTCGTCTTGGTCTTTCTCGCGTTGGATTAGCGGATAATGCAGAATGCTGTAGGCCAATATGGCCTTCAGCCTGTCGATGTGAACGCAGAATGCGTGCTTAATTGAATTGATTTCGACTATCATTGTGTCAACAGCGTGGCCGTCTTGATCGGCTCGTTGAAGAACGTCGAGCAATTCGCGTTTGAAATGATCTTCGCCAACCTCAGCAGGCGGCACCTGCGGCAAAGAGAGTGATAGTACAACATAACTATGAATTAGTTTATTCCGTTAAATGCATATAAAACAGATTGCAGCGCTCACCTCGTTGCCTTCGTCGCTAGACGAATCCGAATCTGAAGAATCAGATTTGTCTTTAAGGTCTACTAGCTTCCAAATCTCGCACTCGTTGCTAGGCTCTTGGGATGGCCCGTCAGGTGCGTCTGTAGAGTCAGGCGCCCGGCCATAGTCAATTTCGCAATCTGAATCGCCCGTTTCATCGTTTTTGCCAGGGATTTTCGACAGATAAATCATTGCGTTGCTCCGTTCGCCAAGTTGCTAAAGCAGAGATAAAGATTATAAATGATAAGGTATGGATTTGAATAAGGCTACTTTAAGTAGACTATCGGTTCATCGCAAAAGAATTACATTAAATTGTTGAATATATTTTCCATCTTTAAGAATAATTTCAAAAAGCTAGGTTAAGGCAATTGTTAAGCTGAAATCTAGGTTTATGGGAATTTTTTCAAAGATTTACGTTTGGCAAATCAAGAAGACCGATTTCAAAGGAATTCCATTGGTACAAGCTCACACGGCCGACCTACCTGTTTAGAATTTATCCAACAGTTGTCATCTTTGCTCGGACGCACAATCAGCCTACAATTGGACAGTTTAGCATGCGGTCCAACACGCACACAGGCGGTCAGCACGCATCGGTCAGTTAGCTGACTGTTTTCAAGCGCGCTAGATTTATTGCATAGTAGGCTATCGTAGATTTGGCAATCATTGCCAACAGTAGCTCCGGGCCACAGGTAGCAATTAACCAATCGACAATTATTACCAACAATGCAATCGCCGCCGACAACACAATTAATCAGATAACAGCCGGAGCCAACCTGAGCGCGCGGCCCAATTAGTACGGATTTTTCTAATCGGGCACTGCGATGCACGCTGGCCTGACGCGACACGTACACATTGCGCTGCCGAATTTGGTAATCTATTGAGGCTTGACTGCCAGACAGGCTGGCGGGTGTCAGCTGGAATGAGGAATTTTGGGGAGTCTTTAACATAATGTGCTGTCAATAGAAATTTCTAAGGACGAGATGTGCTTTCTAAATCATCTCTATCAAAATAATAGCTCTACTCCAATTGATCTGAAAGCAAAACAAAAAATCTCTCCCACTCTGAACTCTCTCCCACTCTGAACTCTCTCTAACTCTGAACTATTTTTTAGTCAAACTAGAAGACGAAGAACACATAAAAGTCGAAGAGGGAAGTCTCACCGGATACACCCAGTTATCCAACAGATGCCGAGTGACCACAGCGTACAGGCTCATGTTAGAGACGCGACATGCGTACTCTTGGCCACCGAGGACGTGCAGCGATACCGTGTGGCCCAGAATCTCCTCGTGTTCAAGAACGCCGCGAACCAGATCATCCAGACTGCGATAGTCAAACTCGTCACTAAATCTGCACAAATTTTAAATAAAAAATAATAAATTTAGACACCTGACCTTTCAATCAGATGTACAGCCCACGGCACAGCCGCAGCTAGTTGCGCGGCGCATCCGAGAGCTGTGTACAGCTTTCAGCCTGACGGGCTGGAGGGGCCGCACACCTACACCAAATTTACCCAGCTCAAACTGGTACCCGATCTCAGCTGGGTGGACTGAAGCAATGCGGAATTAAGTGCCTTGCTCAAGGGCACAAATTGTCTCCTAGGGCCGGGACTCGAACCCACGACCTTCCGGTCATGAGGCAGGCGCCCTAGCCACTAGGCTACAACTCCTCTCCTCAACGAAATTTAAATAATAAATAAAATCGTGCTCGCTATTGTAAGCTTGAACAGAAACAAAGACCTTCTTGGAGTAAGAGAAATTCTGTTCACTAGATACTTTCATAACAACCCAGATGCAATTATTCGATTGATAATGATCATTGTTAAAAAAAAGAAATGCAACAAACCTAGGCGGAACGTGAACAGAACAAACAGCCAAGCATAAATCAACTAGACCAGTCCAAAGTCTGCTTCTGCCGCAAGACAACAAAGCGGTCCGTTCCAATCGAATAGCATTGGCCTGACTGCTAGCTGGAATTAGCATTCTCAAACAGCCAGTCTCCGCATTTGTCAGAGCAACGCAAGCCCGCTCTTGAGCAGCCATCAAATTAGACGAATCAAAGCCGCCAATAGTGGAACGCATAACAAGGGTTAACAAACAGTTGGCATCCTTGATCCTACGGCGCTTATGCTGGGCCAGCAATTCGGCCAAATTAGCGTTAGTAACTAAATCGGCCGGAGCCAATATGAAATCATTTTTAATTAGCCGACTCTGATCTAGATCGCGCATGGCGTCGCCAAGGCTGGCCACAGTGTCTGGACAGTGGCGAACTATTGGCGGGCTTGAAAATCGTTTGGATTGAGGCGACGAGTCGATGTGCTTCTCTAGCAGGTCGGCGTGAGCTCGGCAGTACACTATGCACTCGTGAACGCCAGCATCAGCTAGGGCTTTTAACGAGTAATCTATCAAAGGCACGCCAGCCAATGGGAACAGAGCTCGGGGAAGCGAGCGAGCCACTGGGGCGAAACGACTATTGAAACTGTCTGCTAGTAAGACAGCCTGTACAAGATCTTTCTCGTCCGCTGGCTTAGACATTTTAATAATAAGATTTCTTATTAGTTTTTGTCAATAAATCTGCAATCAATGGTAGGAAGAAAACTGCGTGTGGAATTTTTTCAAGGTTATAGCATGCCTTAGCCAGTAGCGTAGCCAGGGGTATGAATTCATTTGTTCAATTAAAATTTGCAAACTAAGGATTCTGATATCTGGATAAAAGAGAAAACTAATATACCCAAAATGAATAACCTGGCTATGCCCCTGGCTTTAGCATGGTATACAATCCTCTATTATAAGATAATAGAAAATGGATGCGATAATTGAGAAAAAATGATCTGTAGAAAACAAATATAATGCCACTTTCTTCTTTTATCCATAATTTATTAAAGAAAAATTGCATTTTAGTACCTCTTAAACACATTTATATAACTCCTTTGTAACCAATTCCAAGTGTTATGCAACAGAAATTAGTAATTAAAAAGTTACAGTTCTCTTCAAAATTTTTATTCTATTATACACTTGTAAAGATAGTAGGCAAATCTTAAGTGTTTTGTCATTATTATTTAATAGTCTAAAAGAAAATATTATAGCTAGAACATTGCACATAATCTGGACAAAAATGCAAAATACTAATAAATTATTTTATGATTTGCGTAAGATTTTACATTAAGGTTATGGACTTAAAATTACCATTTAAGAAAAATTTGGAGTTTCCTCAATAGCTTTTGCAAAGGTTTTTTAGTTTTTTTAAGTATTTTAGAAAATATTCTAAGGGTTTCAATCTAAGAAATACTTATATAAAAAGAACTGTCATAGGATGCCATGCGTGATCCCACGTGTAAATCCATGTGTTCTGGGTATGATTTCTTTCTGGTTCCCTCTGCTGTTTTTCTTCTTTTTTTTCCTGCTTGTGCTGTGTTAACCTCCCATTTGTTTCATTTGTTTTCCTTTTGTTTCCTTTTTGGTTTCTGCATGAGCATCTTTCTCCCATGTGTGTTTTTCTGTTTTGCCATTTCCCAATTAGGTTTTCCCTTTTGCACTTTTTTCTATAAAAATATCAAGTAGTTTTCTCCCAACAATATATAACCTGTTTTTCAATAGCCATATAGCATATTTTATTTTATAAGTTTTGTTTTGTTTGTTTCGTTTTGGATTTTCATGTTAAATTTTTTTGTTGGATGCATTTAGCCTATTTGTGAGCTGTCACTAAAAATAATAAAATATCTTTGAGTGCCATTTGGGCAAACTAATTTCTAAATAATTCAAGCCTTTGTCTTAGCAGCTCTTGTGTGGAGCAAATTCATTTACTGGATTAAAGTTCCTGATTTTTTAGATTAGGCCTATTTTTATCGAGTTTTTATTATCTTGTAAAACGCGAATTTGAATTTACGGAAAAATGTGTAAAATTTTGCGAAACTTTGTTATAATATTTGAATAAAATTTTATTCGTGCGATTTTAACAAAAGTTAAGCGACTTGTATAAATAGACGCGAGCAGAGGCTGAGGAAAATCAACCGGCTCCGCCTCGGCAATCCACAATAATAACTTTGTGGGTATTTCAACCAGAAATATCTGAGTCTTAAGTTTTAATTACTTACCTGCTTAGGCAGAGAAACCGCCCAGACGGCGAGATAAGACCTGCGAAAGCAGAGAATCCACCTGAGGGTGAGAAAGACCGCTGAGAAAGCGAGATATACCGACATAGTGCGAGAATAAGAGTAGGAATTAGGTTTAGGGCTAGGAAATTTCTTAGGTAATTAAGGCTGCGACCCTCTAATCCGGGTACCGCCCTAATTTCGGACTGGGTTTACCGCTTGGCCCAGTAAACGCTACCAGGCAAATGAGTAATTAAGTAATTTCTAGGAAACAGATTAAAGTTTAAATAGGATAGAAGAAAGCTCTAGAACAGCTTTGGGGTCAGCGATAGGATAAATAAAAGACCCCTACAACAACTTTGGTGGCAGCTAAAGGGATTAGAGAAGCAGCGAGAATCGACTAAGATAGATTAGAGAAGCAGCAGACAAGTAAATTAGATAGAAATGGCCAGCGCTAATATTAATGACGCGATTGCCTTACTAGCTGAAGAGCTAAGAAACAGACTAGAATTAGGACCGCTCAGGCATGTTAAGATCCAGAAATATACGCCTGGCCAAGACATTAGAATCTGGCTCACAGCATTCGACCAGCGCTGTTCGACCTTCGGGACTCCGACGGTCGAGGCTCACCTCCGGCTGTGCGGCTCCGATTTTCGCCAGAACGCCAGTTGCCGCTCGTGCCGATGCGGCAGGTCTCTGTGGCGCCGCCAGCCGCTGCCCCAGTACCGCGCAGAGAGGTCAGAGGGTACCAAGAAGTCGTTCAAAGCCTGATCGACCACGGCGACTCGCGTGCTGGCCGAATCACTCGCAGCGTCCAGCAGTACCTGGTACGGGTCGCTTTCACCAGGCTGGACGGCCGGACCTTTCCGCAGAGGGCGCAGGTCTGGTCTGCCATGAAGCAGATGCGCGATAATTATGATAGGCGGACCTGCATGGCCATGATGCAGAGCGCCGCCAACGAAGTGCAGGCTGCAATCGCCGGACAGGCCGCTAACCGGGCCTGTATTGACAACGAGCTATGGTAGGCATTAACTCAAGTCGGTTTCCACTATCTGCAAGAATTACCTGAGGTTTGCCGTTTTATCTAAAGGAACTTTTATACTTTGTGAAAATTTCAGTCTGCGCTTCCCTTTTTTGTTTTTCGTGTGTTTTATGTTTTTGAATGTTTAGTTTTTCTTGGCGTTTTATCTTTGTGTCTTCAGCGTATGTCTTTTTGTATATATGATTTGATAAATGCTTTGCTCACTCGAAATTTGTTGTTCTCATTTGCAAATCATTTTGTAGAGAGGGCAGGTTGTAATGGGCCCTAGTAGAAACGCGAAAAATACATAAAATGTTTGTTCCTTTGAATCTGCGCGAATTTTTGTTTAATTGCATACTGTAAAAAATGTAATATTTTGTTTAAATGTTCGCTATAAAATTTTCATAAAATTTTTATATCACGTAGTAAAACAAAATGTAAAAATTTTTAGTATATAAGGCAGCGAATTTTGAGAGAGAAGAATAAAGCATTTCCGCCTCTTCGGAGTATAAAGCTTGAAAAGCAGCCTTTTGAACACCTTTGTGAATTAATCGATTCGTTAAAGAGGTTCTTGAAGAGACTTAGGGGTCGTTCTATAAAACTTTCATAACTTACATTCGAACGTAACTCCTATCTCGGTTCTAACTTACGTTAAGTTACTAAAAAGTTCTAACTTACGATCAAACTTAAGCCACGCAAGCTTTATAGAACGACCCCTTAGTTATTTACAGGCCATAGAGCCAGAAAGGGCCAAAAGTGCCAGTGAGCCAGAGTGCTATTGAGCCAGAGTGACAGAAGGGGAGCCAGAGTGCTATTTGGGCCAAGCGCCAATACATGCAGGATAGGGATTAAGGCTAGGGACTGAAATAATAGAATTAGGGCTTGAAGTCTAGGAATTTAGGGATTAAAAGCCATGACCCTCTGATCCACGGAAATGCCTTTTTGCCAAAATCAGTGCTTACCACTCGGCACTGCAAATCGCTACTAGGAGATTAGAAATTAGAGAGAGAGAGAGAGAGAGAGAGAGAGAGAGAGAGAGAGAGAGAGAGAGAGAGAGAGAGAGAGAGAGAGAGAGAGAGAGAGAGAGAGAGAGAGAAAGAGAAAGAGAGACAGAGAGAGAGAGAGAGAGAGAGAGGCTAGTATACAGTTTGTTTCAGTAAGATTTTCGTGAGAAAGAATTACTTTTTGAAATTAAATAGCCAAATAAATTGAAGTTAATATCTTAATAAATTCTTAATATAAATCTTATATAAATCTTATCTTAATATCTTATCTTAATCAAATCATAGTTGCTATTTTAAAGAAGCAGTAATTTAGAAGCACAATCAATAGAGTTACTTGCTCATAGAAATTTTATTTAAAGTCACTTCATTTTTTCAGCATGGATCAATGTTGTTGCAACAAGCTGATTCTCAGCAACAACCAAACTGACCTCAAATCCCTACAGAAAGTTGAATAGATATCCAGTCAATTCTTACATTTGTGCTGCTCTATTTTCCAGAGGACAAAACATATTCAACCTTGTCTTCTGTGTCTAATCTTTTGCTAGCAACCCCGAGCAACACAGATCTTAGGAAGCTCTCTATTAAGTCCTCTATTATACTGACCAACAAATGGTCTGGCAAGGTTGTTGCTGCCAGACCCAAAGAATGTGAGTTGATTCAAGCCAAGAGAAAGTGCTATAAGCTAATGCTATAAGTGACTGTAGATCAGGCCCTGAGCCTGAGCCTGAGAATCAAGATAAAGCTGGTAGTGAGCAAGGTAGTGATTGAAGTAAGATGGAAGTGGATTGAACACTAATGAGCTGAGTTTAGTTCAGGTTTGCAATGAGCCAAATGCTCAATCTAAAGTACAAAAAGCAATTCTGTTTCAGTTAAAAGAGCTAAACAAAAAGTTAGCCAAGTCTATTAGCTTGAATTCCAAGATGCTAAAAGCTCAAGAATTCCACATCAGTGAAATTTGAAAGCTTTGCAAGGCTATTGAATGTAGCAAGCGCTTTTCAGTTAATGTTAGTGGAGCCAACCAAGCTAATGAAAACATTGAACCTGTCATCTTCAATGATGTTGATCTGGCTAAGTTGGGCAGTAGCAATCTAAATGTATCTGAATTTGGAATCCTACTTGCTCAGTATCTTTGGACTGATGATGAGTTAAAGAAAGTTTGAGTTGGCTCTAAGCGAAATAATCCAGGAGCTTGGCCTTCAATTGACTCTGCAGAAGGGCCAGGCAAAGGGGATTTGTTTTTCAAAGCAGTCAGGAGCCGCTTCTTGAAGGATGAGCTAGCTCTAACAACAGCGCGAGATGCTGCAAACCAGCTAGGAAATATTTGTCGAGGACTCTGTCTCTGAAAGAATGAAAACCTTGAGTAGGATGGTTTGCCTGCTTCCTGATTGCACAAACAGCTTATTTGACTATTTCTTTTACTGGTTGCTACAGTTACTAGTTTTTTCAACAATAATAGTTCATAAAAGTTTTTGTTTCTGCAACAATACCTATTTTATAGTATAAAATGGATTAGTAGGTTAGATAGACCACAATTATATGTTCATTTATTAATGTCCCTAAATTCAATGGTTGCATTAGACTATATACCCCATTGACAAAATATATAATACTTATATTGATATATTAGAAGAAATTGTCAGAATAGGTGGTTGAATCTTGCATTTTTTTTCACTTCTACATCTTTTTTTTCATCTTTTTTTCAACATCTTTTTTCAACTGTTTTAGCACATGATGCTAAATTATTTTTGTGTTTCACTCTAATTTTAATAATTTGAAGCTAGTTATGCAACAGACAGTTTTCTTCAACAGAACCTGCACTGTCCTAGTATTGTTTCTCAGTAGTTTTTTTAGTGTTAGTGAATTAATGATTTTTGTAGTTTACAGTTACTTATTTATCTTTTCTATAAAAAATTATGGTTTTCCCACTTTTCCATTTAGTATAAATACACATGAACATTTAGCTAAGCTTTAGCTAATCTTTTTGAAAAGTAAAAGGCTTTAAAGTTGTGATTATTTTGTTTGATATCTTTTGAGACAAACTGCATTAATAAATCAAGCTTTTGATGCTTTTTCTATTGAATTGATACATTTTCCCAAAAAATTTCCCTATTTTATAGTATTTGAACCAGTAGACTTAAAATATGCATACTTTTTTCATCATATATAATGGCCCCTGCACCTGCAGTGCCCATTGTGCCTCCAGCAGTTGCACTAGCAGCAGGGCCTTTGTCAAGCAGATGGCCAGTGGCAGCACAAAGTAAGGAATTGAAGATGCCACTGCGAGTGCACACTGTGCTGAATTCTACAGTGCCAAAATGGCCTATCAAATCATCAGTTTGGCAAGTTGGCCAGAACGAGCCATATGAAAAGAGGGTGGCTTTGCTAAACAAGCAGGTGGCCAACCTGGTCTGGCAGTATGCAGCGCCAGGGGCAAGTGGCCCCAGGACTGTGCAAATGGTAATGGTTGCAGCACTAGCACAGTGCAGAGCATGGCCAGCTCAAGGTCCAAGGACAATGCCTCAGCTGCCAAGGCCATCGCTGCTACCACAGAGCCAACTGCTGAGGGAGATTCAGTAGTCAACATATTGAACCCTCATCAATAGGTTGATTCATGCTGGCAACAGGCACATCGAGTGGCACATGTATTTGATCAGACATTACCTGATACGAATTGGCCACCTTTGGTGTGATCAAGCCCTGCCACAAAGGTCGCAAATCTGGCCTGTTCTGAAAAGACTATGCGACACTTATCTGCAAGATGTATGCATTGTGGCCATTTAGTGTGTTGCTTGAGAGGTCCATTGCATCATTGCCATGAGTCACCAGGAGGCAGAATGTCAGCTTCTGGAAGTAGAGTTCAGCTGGTTATTGAATCAGCTATGCTACCAGTATTTCCATGAATTACCTGAACCATGCCATTTTTAATTTTGTGTGTTCGTTTTAAAATTTTTCACTTGCTGTGCACATTCAAAAATTTTATTTAGAGGGCAGGTTGAGACAGGCCCAATCTAAACCTGCACCTTGCACCTTTTTCTTCTTTTTTGCACTGTAGTCTGCACCCATATGCATTTTATACTACTGCTATAATTTTAGTTTATTAGTAAATAATATTAGTTTATCACATTTTGTTCTAATGCAAAATAATATAGAAATATTATTTTTGCAAGAAAAACAAACGTTACAGTTTTCTATAAATATAGGCAAGTTTGTAGACTAAAACCCAAGTGCTGATTTTGAGCTATATTCAAAGCTGCCTTTTAAGAGTGCAATAAGATATCTAGATAAAAATTGTTCAAAGAATTTCTAAGATGACTTGTTTCTTTAGATGCTGCTAAATAGAGGCAACTGATATTCAGACCAAATATGCAGACCAAATATGAAGACTAGATACAAAGACCAAGTATTCAGACTAAGTACTCAAGACCACCCTAGCCATATGACTGAGCTGGGTTTATTTTTTGTGCTATAGGGATGCTATAGTATCTTGACTTTAAGAATTGCATCCTGAAATTTGATGTAGGATGCAATTTCACATTTTGATTTTTTTAATTCTTCATAATAAATGCCTCTTAAATAAGATTTTTAAAAAATTGCATCCTAAAATGAAGAACATGATGCGATTTCACATCCTGTGCCCAGCAGAAAAATAAAACCAGTGACTGAGTAAAATAGGGACAGGCTATGACCCTCTGATCCATTGGAAGCCCTGAATTGAGGCCGCTCAATATAAAGATAATGCTACTATATGCTACTGCACATGTGCTAATAGCCTAGCATAGTATAGTAATAAAGTAATATTAGATTGAATAAAGGGCCTACAACAAATGGTCTAATATTTTTGCAATTATTTTGAATAATTTTTTTTGTTAGTAAAATGAATAATAAATGTAAATGGAAAAGCAACCACTTGAAAACCTTTACTCAGCCATTAAATATATAAGCTTTTAATTCTTGGTACTTTTATAGGATATTCCTACAAAAGCAGTGATATACTACTAAGTAGCAAGAACAAACTATCCAAAGTGAGTCACCACTATATATGTACAACAGTTAGCCAAGTTGGCCAACCAGGCCAACTGATTTGGTGGCTGACCAAGGTAAGCTGTGAAATTGGCAATATAAGTCACAAAATCAGTGCTGCAAGTTGTAAAATTGAGAAGATAAATTGTGACTCCCTTAACTATCTTATAAGTTCCCCTCATTTTCTCCGAAAGTATAAAAATTGGAGGAGAATAGTAAAAAATATAGCAATTATTAAGATATACAGAAGATTGATTTTGGTCTTTCAAACTTTTTCCTCAAATAAGTTACAAATTTTTTTAACTAAGTTGCAGCAGCTGACTAAATTTTCCAAGTTGTTCATATATGGTCACTACCAAGACAAATAAAAGAACAACCTACTAATAGGCAAGAAGTACCTGCAATAAGCAAAGGGACACTATCATAGTGCAAGAATAAATCTAAAAATTAGGATGTGGGGCTAGGAAATTTAGGTATTTGAGACTGCAACCTTCTAATACTGGTAGCTATTGCCTTTATTTGGACTAGGTTTATTGCTTGGCCTAGTAAATGCTACTAGGTAGCCCAGTGAATACTACTGAACAAGAGTATAATTAGGCAAATTCTAAGAAATAAGTTGAGGTAGAAATTGAGTAAGAAAGTCTTATAATATTAGTAATAATAGCAAGATTTTGCAGATAGTTGAAAAAGGATTGTTACAAGTCTAAAATAAAACTATAATTTTACATAAAGGTTTCTGGACACTAAATTACCACTTTGAAATAAATACAGACAATTTATGCAACATTCTTAGCAAAAAATGTTTTCATTTTTACAGCTTTTTATAATTTTTTTGGATAAAAATCTTAATATACAAAAATGCTTTGTAAAAAGAGAAATAATAAAACATTAAGGCATGGAGCCGAATGCTAAATATTTTGATACAAAAAGCATAATCTTGTTTATAAATTATAATTCCATTTTATATAACTTACAATTCAATATTCAATTTAGTTCAATTTAAAAGTGCCTTTACTTTTGAAAGGCTAAAATTTCTATTATTCTAAAAACTAGGTCCGGAGTAAATACATCTAAGATAATACTAACATACTTCGACACAGCGAACAAAATAATAATAAAATGAGGAAAGCTATATTTTGAATACCAGTCTTCGGCTGTTCAGCTCGCCTCCTTTCGTTTCGTCATCGTCGATCTTTACATTTCGTGAAAATTAAAATCTAATTAAATTTTAAATTACCAATTTTGCATTATTATACCAATATATACGTTATAAAAGGGGCTAAATCGTAAATATTTTAAACTAGCAAGATCAAGGCATGATGCGAATATAGTTTCTTTTGATTTAATGCCTTTATTTTGTTATTTAGGTTTTTAGTTCGACGCATTGATTGTACGAGCGCACAACTCCTGTTAATCGCGGGCTTTATTACAATATAATAGTCTGCCAAACCGTTAGAGGCTGAATCAGGACAAATCATGTGTGAAATCCCTAATTGGTTCACCCTTTTGTTAGCTTTTCTTTGCTCATTTAGGCCATACGCCATACCGCAGCTGCATGGCTTAAATCGCTAGTGCGCCGCTGTGGGGAGCCACATGGAGATTGGAAGCATGCCCTTTAATGTGAAGCCAGAGACGCTTTGAGCCATGATAGTGCCTCTCCAGGCCTGTTAGAATAGGTAATTTAAGCATGAAAACCCTCTAAAAGCCGTGCACAGATTTGGGCTGATAGTAGTCACTCATTTGATCATGCCAGGCGCCTCCCGAACCTCTACATGGTATAAAACCCCACTGATTAGTAACGTACTTTTAGCATGGAACAACAACAACAACAAAATACGCTGTCAGATTAAAAAGCAGCGTCACAGGGTGCGCCTCAAGGCCTGGCCGCGAACGAAGGCCGCGCCGCAGGCAGAGTCGTGGGCGCCGGCGTCAGCCAGCCGGCAATCAAGGAAATACCGAGTTCGCGCTTGTCCTCGCCGCTGAGGCGCCTAGCTGCAGCGTAAGCAGCAGCACCTCCTGCACCGGCTTGGGGCCATACGACTCGGCGCGGATGACATGGCCTGCCAGCTGGAGTCGCCGACGGCACAAAAGTTCACTTGGACGGTCCAGGCCGGCGCGGCAATAAAGTGCCGCGTTGGAGACCCGCTCGTAGCTGATCTTGAGGGCGGCGCGCAGCAGGCCAGTGTGCGCCGCATCGACTTGTTGCTCGAGCGAGTCCGTCAGCGTCCAGGTCTCGGTATTGTACTGCAGGACGGTCCTCGATCACCGCCCGAAACAGTGCCGCCCTCAGACGATCTGGCAGGGCCTCGGAGTGCAGTAGTGACCTTAACGAACGGAAGGCAGCCCAGGCAAGTCTTCGGCGACGCCGCAGGTCTTCGCGGACGTCAGGGACCAGATGCAAGGATGGAGCAGCCTGCCCAGGCTCGCCAGCAGGCATAGACAGGCAGGCACCTCTATAAAAGTCTTTGTTAGAGCTCGCCAGCCCATCGTTATGCCCTGTGCAGAGTTGCTTATTATTGGCTATTGTACTTTATCTGACGCCCTAAACTAGCTGACGGTCCAACGTCCGGGAGCCCCGTCTCGTCAGGGGGTAGTTTTAGGAGCCTATTCCTAAAACTATTTTTTAGGTGGCTGGTGGCAGGTCCCGGGTTCGCACCCCAGATAGTGTACTTAACACGTTCAGTGGCCTTAGCCGTTCAGTCACAACCAAGCTACCAGATCATCATCTCGAGGCAGGTCAAGCGAGAAGGCAAGGCCTGTTGTCCTTAGAGGAGTTAGCTCAGGCAGCAGCGACTCAACCAGTGGGTCGAGTCCCATTAAAAGTTCATTTCCGTCCTTACGGCTAGCAGGGGACCGACGTGCCAATTCATATCGCTGCAGAAGCTCGACAGATCCATCCAGGAATCGCACCGGCAGCCAAGCAGCTTCATTTTGTACATATTGGTACCGTACCAGTTCTACAGCAACCTCAAAGGCTGAGCCACTTATTTGCTGTGCCCAGGGGGGCCAACTTTGCACCAATATTAATTATTCCTACTTTAATTCAGGTCGCTCATTCAACATAAAACGCATTTAATAACCTTAGCTTCGCCTTTCTATCATAAATTTTTCTACTTTTCTTTGTTCCTTCTTTGAGAGATCTACAGGTACATCTACAGCGTGCCAATAACTTGCCCTTTCGAGAGTGGTGAAGCATTGGTGTGAACTTACGCAGAGAAAGACGCGAATTAAAGTTGACGAACGCACTTAGTGTTTTTTCATTGATTCACTAGTTAAATAGAATGCATCGATTACGCAATAGGTATGCATGCAAGAGAGCGAGAGCACAAAGTGGGGATCGACGCTTACACACTGCATGGGAAGTTAGGGAAGGCTTTCGGAAGCGTATATGTTGAGAGACAGAGAGAGAGTGAGATTTGCCTGCAAAGCGCTGCATCCCCTAGTAGATGTAGCGATCCTTCCGCAATGGAAACTTAAAAAGTGTTCTCATCTGATACTAGTCGGTATAAACTGCCACTGCCAAAAATATATCCTGCTAGAGATCCCTCTTGTGTTGTCGTGCAGATCTCCAATGACTGCCCTTAGCAGAGTCCCTTGACATTACTAAATAGGGACCCCTGTCTCGTTAGACGAGCCTTTGACGCAAAGGCAAACGCAAGGGGTTTTGGCGGCCTCCGAGGTCCTCTTTTTTACTTGAAATACCATACATACCTGCAGGTATACGCCTGTGCATGTACATGTACATTTAATGTAGGCCTAGCCATTGTGCCAGCATTACCATAGATAATTCGAGGGCGGAAAGACTAGCCAACTAGCCAGATCGATGCCTGTAGGCGTCAGTTTAGTTTTAACAGGCGGCTCGTATTGCTATTACGAGCGTAATTTAGATTGTATGCACTGTAGCAGGAGTCGGCAACCTGCTCTACCTCCAGGGCCAGATATATACCAAAAACATGGCTGCGGGCTAGTATGGTAAAAATATTAAGTAACTTCATATTTAGAGCTAAAGAAAAGAAAGGAAGGAGGAATGGAAGGAGAGCAGAGAGGAGAGACAAAAAAGAGAAGATAGAGAGCATAGGGTGAGGATAGGGAAAGCAGGGGAGCGAGAGGAGAGTATAGAGAGAGGAGACATGATAGAACTGAGAAGAGAGGGCATAATGTGAATTGTACAAGTGTTTGAATGTAAACTTTCAAAGGGTCTGAGGGCCAAAAGAGGCCCTCGTGCACACATGCATGAAAATGACAATCTTAAACAAAGATGCATATCAGTTTTCGTGGAATTATTTATATGCTGTTTGGAAAAATTATGCCAAATTTTGAGGCACACGAGGTCTCTGTGTTTACACGAAGACTAATTGGTAAAGGTCTTTGAACACATTAGATAGATATTATATACTTTTTCAGATAAAATTTGCAATTTACAAGAGCAATTTTAAGCTGCAGTTGAATTCTTCATCAAAAATGCTGAGTCAAACAGTTGCAGCTACATTGGTCGTCTTCATGGCTGGTGGAATTCAGATAGCTCTAGCAGCTAGTAACCGCAGCTTATTAAGCAACGGTGACACTATCAAATTATTCCCCACTACAAGTTATTCCTCACCATCGGAGAATTATTGCGAAAGGGATACCTTGGCTACGGAAAAAGAAGATGCTGCAACTATCGAACCGATATTGAGATTTGAGAAAATTTGTGACCCATTAGTAGGGTACAGTGGACTGTACAGAAAGCACCGCCTTGTATTTCCCATAAGTATTAATGCATCGCGCAGTTCCCAATCCGATTGGATTGTTGTTGGCATCAATGTCAGCGTCGAAGACTCGCTAGCAGCTTCTCTGCAAGGAGCTGATGCCAAATCAAGTGTCAAACTATTTGCTCAAATTAAAACGCAATCGAGCTTCGCTAGGGCTCAATTAGTATTCTTGTGCAGCGATTTTGCCAGATGCAACCAGCTCAAAGAGTCTATAGAAATCGATCCCCAAGAGCTCTGGTTATCAATTCGTTTCGCGATCAAATTGAAAGCTACGAAGCGGCCGTTCACTGTTATTCAGTTTGACAATCTTCAGACTGTCAATCAGCCAGAGTCTAACTGTGACAGCAAGGACAACAATTGGATTGTGTTCCAGAGGCGCGTGGACGGTAGCCTGTCGTTTGCAAAGAACTGGGACGCCTATGTTAATGGTTTTGGACATCCGGAATCCAACTACTGGATGGGTGAGTTTCCTCCTTCAACTAATAAGATATGAAATTATAAAAAGTAGTCCAACAATAAAAAGAAAGAAAATGATCACGCCACTAATCCAACTTTGGCGCTACCTCTTCAGCAGCTTTGGCGCCCCCGATCCATTAGCTCGGAAATTTGTCCTTTTCAGATATCGATAGAATCTATCTGAAGTCCGCACATGTTCGACAAAAAAAACCGTGATAAATAGTAAAAAGGGATCATTTTAATTTAAGGTAAATTTTAGGCACTTTATTTCTCTTTAGTCTCTTTAGTAGCGATTTTTTACAGGATTTAAAAAGTCTCATGGCACGGGAATTGTTTTACTTATTTACGAAACTGCTATATACGCTCGTAAGGGGTGCCAAAGCTGCTAGATAGGTAACACCAAAGCTGCTGGATAGGTGGCGCCAAGGCTGCTGGATAGGTGGCGCCAAGGCTGCTGGATAGGGGGCGCCAAAGCTGTTGGATAGGGGACGCTAAAGCAGTTGGATAGGGGGCGCCAAAGCTGTTGGATAGGGGGCGCCAAAGCTGTTGGATAGGGGCCGCTAAAGCAGTTGGATAGGGGGCGCCAAAGCTGTTGGATAGGGGGCGCCAAAGCTGTTGGATAGGGGGCGCCAAAGGTGTTGGATAGGGGGCGCCAAAGCTGTTGGATAGGGGGCGCCAAAGGTGTTGGATAGGGGGCGCCAAAGCTGTTGGATAGGGGGCGCCAAAGCTGCTGGATAGGGGGCGCCAAAGCTGCTGGATAGGGGGCGCCAAAGCTGTTGGATAGGGGGCGCCAAAGCTGTTGGATAGGGGGCGCCAAGGCTGCTAGATAGGGGGCGCCAAGGCTGCTAGATAGGTGGCGCCAAAGCTGCTAGATAGGTGGCGCCAAATCTATTGAAAAAGGGACACCAAAGATGCTAACGCAAAGATGCGTTAGAATTAAGACGCCTATGTTAATGGTTTCGGACATCCTTAATCCAACTACTGGATGGGTGTGTGAGAATTAAACTTCATTGCTTCCCAAGAAAGTCCAACGTAGATTTAACCTAAAAGTGCAATAAATTATCAATGAATCCATCTTTCTCAGGTCTGGACCGGCTATTTCACATGACGGCAACCGGCAAGAAAAGCAGTTACCACGACACTTCTCGATGCAGATTACGCATTGAAGTTCGCGATTTCAAAGGCACCAAATACCAGGCCGAATACGGCCTATTCCAAGTGCTGGACCCCGCGCAGAACTACGTGCTAAGAATCGGCCTTGAGGCGCCAAATTCACAAATCTCCGGATTCGTTGCCGCCCATAACGAGTTGCCATTTAGCACGTACGATCGCACTAATGATCGACTGCCTGGCGATTCTTGCTCCAAGCTCTACGGATATGGAGGCTGGTGGTACGGCAACTGTCACCTGGTTAACCTGAACGGAGCCTATTTAACTAATCCTAATGTCACAGATAGTCCAGTCTACGCCTCAATTCGCGTAGCCAGCAAATTTGTTCCGTTGAAGTTCACGGAAATGAAATTCAAATGCGGCTGATTGATACGCTCGTACGCGGTATCAGATCAAAGATAAACCAAATGCACGTGTCAAGCTTGATTTTATTCACATCCGAAGCATGCTAATCCTAAGCACTTTTAGGCATAAACTTCCCTCAATAAACGAATCGATTTCCATACTCGTAAATTATCTTGAAAATATAAAAAACTAACTGTGCTATAAGACGCACTTAAAATCTTGAAAAAGCGTTACAAATGTGAGATCTTTAATGTGAGAGACAAAACAAAAAATGCAAAAAAATTGATCAATTTTTTTCTAATTGTTTAAAATCCAATATTACAAATATGATAAATCCCTATCGAATTTTAGGACTAAAAAAATATCTATGCTGCAGAAAAGTGGCGCTAAAGCTTATAGCTTGTAGATAGGGGACATAGGTGGCGCCAAGTCTACTGGATAGGGGGCGCCAAAGCTACTTGATAGGGGGCGCCAAAGCTAATAAGTAGGTGGCGCCCAAGCTACTGGATAGGGGGCGCCAAAGCTGCTAGATGGGTGGCGCCAAAGCTGCTGGATAGGTGGCGCCAAAGCTACTTGATAGGGGGCGCCAAAGCTACTGAACAGGTGGCGCCAAAGCTACTGGATAGGGGGCGCCAAAGCTGGTGGATAAGGGGCACCAAAGCTGCTGGATAGGGGGCGCCAAAGCTGGTGGATAGGGGGCGCCAAAGCTGTTGGATAGGGGGCGCCAAGGCTGCTAGATAGGGGGCGCCAAGGCTGCTAGATAGGTGGCGCCAAAGCTGCTAGATAGGTGGCGCCAAATCTATTGAAAAAGGGACACCAAAGATGCTAACGCAAAGATGCGTTAGAATTAAGACGCCTATGTTAATGGTTTCGGACATCCTTAATCCAACTACTGGATGGGTGTGTGAGAATTAAACTTCATTGCTTCCCAAGAAAGTCCAACGTAGATTTAACCTAAAAGTGCAATAAATTATCAATGAATCCATCTTTCTCAGGTCTGGACCGGCTATTTCACATGACGGCAACCGGCAAGAAAAGCAGTTACCACGACACTTCTCGATGCAGATTACGCATTGAAGTTCGCGATTTCAAAGGCACCAAATACCAGGCCGAATACGGCCTATTCCAAGTGCTGGACCCCGCGCAGAACTACGTGCTAAGAATCGGCCTTGAGGCGCCAAATTCACAAATCTCCGGATTCGTTGCCGCCCATAACGAGTTGCCATTTAGCACGTACGATCGCACTAATGATCGACTGCCTGGCGATTCTTGCTCCAAGCTCTACGGATATGGAGGCTGGTGGTACGGCAACTGTCACCTGGTTAACCTGAACGGAGCCTATTTAACTAATCCTAATGTCACAGATAGTCCAGTCTACGCCTCAATTCGCGTAGCCAGCAAATTTGTTCCGTTGAAGTTCACGGAAATGAAATTCAAATGCGGCTGATTGATACGCTCGTACGCGGTATCAGATCAAAGATAAACCAAATGCACGTGTCAAGCTTGATTTTATTCACATCCGAAGCATGCTAATCCTAAGCACTTTTAGGCATAAACTTCCCTCAATAAACGAATCGATTTCCATACTCGTAAATTATCTTGAAAATATAAAAAACTAACTGTGCTATAAGACGCACTTAAAATCTTGAAAAAGCGTTACAAATGTGAGATCTTTAATGTGAGAGACAAAACAAAAAATGCAAAAAAATTGATCAATTTTTTTCTAATTGTTTAAAATCCAATATTACAAATATGATAAATCCCTATCGAATTTTAGGACTAAAAAAATATCTATGCTGCAGAAAAGTGGCGCTAAAGCTTATAGCTTGTAGATAGGGGACATAGGTGGCGCCAAGTCTACTGGATAGGGGGCGCCAAAGCTACTTGATAGGGGGCGCCAAAGCTAATAAGTAGGTGGCGCCCAAGCTACTGGATAGGGGGCGCCAAAGCTGCTAGATGGGTGGCGCCAAAGCTGCTGGATAGGTGGCGCCAAAGCTACTTGATAGGGGGCGCCAAAGCTACTGAACAGGTGGCGCCAAAGCTACTGGATAGGGGGCGCCAAAGCTGGTGGATAAGGGGCACCAAAGCTGCTGGATAGGGGGCGCCAAAGCTGGTGGATAGGGGGCACCAAAGCTGCTGGATAGGTGGCGCCAGGGCTACTGGATAGGGGGCGCCAAAGCTGCTAGATAGATGGCGCCAAAGCTGGTGGATAGGGGGCACCAAAGCTGCTGGATAGGGGGCGCCAAAGCTGCTGGATAGGGGGCGCCAAAGCTGGTGGATAGGGGGCACCAAAGCTGTTGGATAGGGGGTGCCAAAGCTGCTGGATAGGGGGCGCCAAAGCTGCTGGATAGGGGGCGCCAAAGCTGCTGGATAGGGGGCGCCAAAGCTGCTGTATAGGTGGCGCCGAATGGGCCGCAGATATGTGGGTCGTGGACCTCCTTGCTCCCCTCTCCCCCCAGACTTCGCGCCCCTGCGCGAAGAGCGCCAAATTGGACAAGCTTCTGGTTGACGTCCTTTATGAACTGCGCGAATTTCTCTTAGTTGGCGCCCCACGAATGGGTAGACAGCCAACATTGCGACGAATGTATTTAAATTTATTTCTAAACCACAAAATATTTTATAGAACGAGCTATTTCGCAGAGTAAAACAATGTTCTGAAACAAGTTTTATGGCTATTTAAAATGAAACAAGTGTTTATGGCTATTTTATCTAAGGCATTTAAATAAATTTGGGATTTAAATGAATAATAATACGCTGAAACTGTTTCTGTGTATTATTAAAAATTTATTACTCGGCCTGTGAGCCCCAGGAATCTATTTATAGCAGAAAAGAATCTCCTGTGGAGAAAATAATCTCCGCTCCCTATGTACTAAAAATAAAACTAAAACTTTTGTCTATGGTAGCGGAGTTACAACACTGGGTAACTCCGCTAGCTTGACACTAGCGAGAAAGCAAGGCGAACAGGCAAAGTGTATTAAATACATACATATAATAAACTACGGAAACCAGGAGATACTCTAATGCACAAACTCATCGGCTTCGCCTCGGAGCCCGAAATTAGTGCACGGTACCCTGTGAGCCTCAAGGCGGAGATTTAAATCTCCGCTCCCTTTTTTCAGGCAGACGTAAATTGTATGATCTACTTGTTATAGTCTATGGTAGCAGTAGCGAGATAGACAAGAAGAACAGGAAAAGTGTTCGATACTTTTCTATCCTAAAAGCCATATATTTTCTTTTACCAAATATACTTTAAACTCTGTTGAAATTTGTTCCCCAAGCTGTTTGACTAGACTAGATGGTTATTTGAAGTAAAAATATTTTTGATGCTTCGGCCATAGACTATATATTCAGTATAGTCGAGGCTTGTCGAAAGTAAGGGGGGAGTTTGGATTATTGCAACGATCAAAATTCATCTTGGTAGAAAATAAAGTTTCAACAGCCACGCCGTGAAAAATAATCCTCTCTAGTCTAGACTGAAAATGATTTTCTCGATAATTATTTTAGTTTTTTTTTCTGCAGAAATCAGCTGCGCGTCCAAATTTGATTTTCTGAATGCAAAAAAATAATGGATTTTGAACAAAACTGAGGATAAAATGGTGCAGCATACATTACAATGCAGCATTGCCTTTTTTCATCGTGGAAACCATTTCAGACGGGCTAAGATAGTCTTTTTTCCTATATTTTGTCACTTCGAGCTAAAAACAATTTTTTATGCCAATGGCCATTGTACTGTAACAATCCAGGATTAAACAAAAAAAGATTTGAATTTTATGCTGATTTTCAGCCTTATAAAATTTTATATTGATGCATCGCTATAACCTTTTCGTTTGTGTATATCGAGGGTAATTAAAGAATGACGAATTAACTTTTCGTTTTCATAAAACAATATTGGCCCAATTTTCACAAGGCGTATTTTATTTTTCTAGTTACTATTAGCTTTCTTGTCGTAATAAAAATCGATTCAACTTTATTTTTTTTTAACCAATCAAACTTACTCTGAAGCAGATTAGTTGCTGGTTTGTCCCATAGACAAAGAATTGTTTCGTCTGGAATTTTATTATTTAGGAGGGTTCGGCGCAGAAAAACTGTTTAATTCTAGTTTTCTACTTATTAGAAGCCTCGCTTACTTATTATTGTTTTTTTGGTCATTCAATTTCTTATATTGTTTATTTGAAGTCTGACTTGACAGCCTAAACTGGCTAAGTAACAACGAACCGTGAGCTTCTGCAGCATCGAGCCGGCATAAGCTAACAAAGTTCTTAAACCATTCAAATAACGATGCTGGACCTAGCCATTGTTGCACTAATACTCTGCTTCATCATTGGTTTAATTAGTTCGGCACTGATGCTAGCGGCTCTGTACCTGTACCAGCTGGCTCGTCAGTCCGCATCATTCAACACGCCAGACACCGATGATGCAATTGTTGATGCTGTCAACGCCTGTTCGACATCTGTTGAAGCGTTAGAATACAAAGCCAAGCCTGCTTCTAGCTCAGTGCCGAAGCAAATTCAAGTGTCCCGAGCAACTCAAGGAGGCGATGGGGATACCATTGATAGGGAAGCAAAGTTTGACGAAGACGGAAGCACGGCTACCACCAGCTACAGCAGTTGCGAAGTTTGCAGTCAGGCCCGATCGCAGAGGCAGCAGCAGCAACATCAGCAACAGCAACAACAACTAGTCTTCAGCAGTTGGACAGAGGAGGCTGCAACAGGATCTGCTGGTTGCAAAGCTGTCTACACCTGCCAGGTGTGCGGCTCGTGCTGTGCCGGCGACACTCAGAAGGTAAGCTTGTAAGGTAATCTCAAAACTACATTTACAATCGTTGACGTTGTATGATAAAATATGAATGTTACTAATTCCAAAAGGCAAGTAAGAAAATAGCAAGTGTACAATTGAAAAGCTTAAAATCGGACACAATATCGAAATAAGCCTCACAAGAAAGTTATGGAGAGAAAAATTGGGTTCTATTGTCAATATTTTACTCAGTCTAAATATGCCATATTTGACAAAAAATTTGCCCGCCATAGGCAGCAAAAACCTATCGTCCCCTCGACGCGAACAGCATCGATGCAGAACTAAGCGTTGACAACGCCTCGATCCGACTGCGCCGATGTCGCACCGGCGTTGGAGCGTATTTCTTTCATAGAAATGCGTACGACGATGACCATGAGAACGGGGCAGCGCTGCCACAAGCGGTATCGGCTGTGTCAAGCACGGTGACACTGCCAGCTGAGACGGACTGTCTATACAATTTGCGATTCTGCACAACGAATGGTGAAGCGCACTCGGGTAGTTTAACTCAGTGTTCCGACTGTCGTTTAGTGCTCTGCTTTGAGCTGACCAAATTGTCCACAAGTAGCAGCAGCAGCAGCAGTGAGACTGTTCTGTTTGTGAATCGGTTGAGACACAAACGTCCGGAGCGGCAGTGCCGAGTTGAGGAAATCGACTCCTGGTTAGTGGCTATCCTGACTGACTCGATTGCTAATGAGGCCACAATTGCTTATAGCGGAATGGCAAAGAAATTTGTGCAAATAGCTCGACAAGCCGACTGTCTATTGGTGCTGCAGTTGTGCCTGCAAGGCCAACAGACACAATGCTTGGTGCCGGATACGGCTGTTCCAGACTGGGATGGTGAGTTGCGCTTATCAAACTTTCTATTTGATATCATTTACTGGAAAGAATTGAAAATTTAAAGGACTTAAGACGGATAATTAGCCCAATAAAATCAATACAATGGTAGCTATAGATACGACAGGGTACGCGATTTAAAAACAACTTTCCCACCCTAGTAATCTTCCTACCTTTCTACCCGCGAAGCTTTCTTAAGGCTTCAAATGATAGACAATTACTGAAAATTAAAAGATGGCCTTTAAAACTGTAACAAGACAACTGATCAATGCATCCGAGAAATTCAACTTACTACACTTTATCTTAACCCCGAAAAAAGTTGCTTGACGAAGGTTGCTTGACGAATGTTGCTTGACGAAGCTTGCTTGACGAAGCTTGCTTGACGAAGGTTGCTTGACGAAGGTTGCTTGACGAAAGTTGCTTGACAATGTTTGCTTGACGAAGGTTGCTTGACAATGTTTGCTTGACGAATGTTGCTTGACGAAGGTTGCTTGACGAAGTTTGCTTGACGAAGGTTGCTTGACGAAGTTTGCTTAAAAGGGTTGCTTGACGAATGTTGCTTGACGAAGGTTGCTTGACGAAGTTTGCTTGACGAAGGTTGCTTGACGAAGTTTGCTTAAAAGGGTTGCTTGACGAATGTTGCTTGACGAAGGTTGCTTGACGAAGTTTGCTTGACGAAGGTTGCTTGACGAAGTTTGCTTAAAAGGGTTGCTTGACGAAGGTTGCTTGACGAGGGTTGCTTGACGAAGTTTGCTTGACGAAGTTTGCTTGACGAAGGTTGCTTGACGAAGGTTGCTTGACGAAAGTTGCTTGACAATGTTTGCTTGACGAAGGTTGCTTGACGAAGGTCGCTTGACGAATGTTGCTTGACGAAGGTTGCTTGACGAAGTTTGCTTGACGAAGGTTGCTTGACGAAGTTTGCTTAAAAGGGTTGCTTGACGAAGGTTGCTTGACGAGGGTTGCTTGACGAAGTTTGCTTGACGAAGTTTGCTTGACGAAGGTTGCTTGACGAATGTTGCTTGACGAAGGTCGCTTGACGAATGTTGCTTGACGAAGTTTGCTTGACGAATGTTGCTTGACGAAAGTTGCTTGACGAAGGTCGCTTGACGAATGTTGATTGACGAAGTTTGCTTGACGAAGGTTGCTTGACGAAGGTTGCTTGACGAAGTTTGTTTGCTGAACCTTAGCTTGACAAAAGATGCTTGCGGAAGCATTCTTGACGAAGGTTGCTTGCTGCAATTTGCTTCATGGACTGATTTTCCTGCTGAAGTTTGCTTGACGAGTTTAGATTTGAAATATTTTGCTGTCTGGACTCTCTCTCTGTAACACGCTAACTTTATTGCTTACCGTCTATTTGAATTTAACTGCTGAATCCCACGAAAGATTAAATAAACACCAAAGAGCAGATTTAACATGTCTCGTAAATGATTCGAACTGTTTTTAGAGTTGTTTTCACTCTTAAATGCAGATAAATATTAAGTAAATAGTTAATACACAAATGAAAATCGACAAAATTTCATCTCCATTCTTAAATGCACCAAGCAGATCCGCTTGCTCATGGCGATCTGGAATTGGCGTCGCCTCTCTCAAGCGAACAGCAGCACCGCAAGCAACAGCAACAAAAACAGCGGCAAATCCGACGAAAGCGCCGACAAGTACTGCGACGATCGCTCGGCGATGAAGAGGCAACAGCAGCAGCAGCACCAGCACCAGCAGCTGTTTGCGCCAAAAATCAGAATTGCGAACAAGATCGAGAAGCTTGCGACGGTGTCGAAAGCGAGTGCAGCCAGTCAGCCGGCAATGTGAGTGCGAAACTTTCATTCTGTAATACTTACTTTGTAGTACTTTAACATCGGTATGGACACGGAGAACTAGGCTCCGAGTGACAAGAAGTGGGTTGTTAAAGCGTTATAGCTATAGCTTTCAATATCGAAGGTGTCTACATGTATTTGAGCATCTCTAGGCTGACAAGTTTTTGATGGTGGAGGTTACGATCCGTATTAATAGCTCCTTCCTTTGGTTTTCAAAATATCATTGCTCTTCGAAAAAAAAGCAGAATGCAATCCATAAATTTCTCCAGAGTGTGCAAGGCGACACCAAGTCGAGCCTAACTGGCGGTCAGTCGCCGCTGTCAATGGGCTCGATGCGTCGGGCGGTCCGTTGGCCAATCACCCAGATGGAGAGCCTTATGGAGACTTCGTCGTCTTCTACAACTCACTCCGCGGTTACAAATCCGCCTACCAAGCGCAGCGGAGGAGATTTTACAATTCGGCTGGAGGATGACTTTCAGCAAACTGTGGCCCTGGAGGAAAGTTCTGCAGGTAACAGAATCTTTGCTACCTGTAATGAAAAAGGTCTTTTAGTCTACGCTTGTAACTTACCTATATGTTTTTCCCGCTTTTCAGCTGGCCCCCAACAAACCGTTCAAGCAGAACAACCAGCGCTGATAGACTAAACGACTTAAAATAAGACGATGACCTTTAAAAGTGCGTTTGTTGCTCTCCACGACACTGCATGGAGAACGTCATTTTCAGCAGAACTGCTTCGGGTATTTATTCATCCGAAACTGCGTCAGATCAACTTACGTTACTTTTCTTTACGTGACCAATTAGGCTTTAAGGAATTAAGGCACGCGGTTTCTCTTCAGAAGAGGACAAGAAAGGTCAAGGGCGTATATGGTATTTTACATGAAAAATCAGTTTCTTTGAGCTATATAAGGCTTAATTATAAATTTGATAATTTATCTTAATTTCTAAGTCGGTAAGCCACGCAAGAATAGAAAAATGCCGATTTATTAACTCTAATCACCCTTTTTTGGCGAATTCTTATGATTTTCAAGATTCATTTTCTAACACAAAAATTTTAGAATTTCGCCACGTGGTATAATAATATCACTTTTCAAGTATGATTTTTTATATTCAGGCCAGGATTCTTAACAAAAGCGATTTAATACGGCTATTAATGTAGATTTTGGTATCTAATAGAGCTCTAATAGATCTTCGTGTTTAGCACCTTGTCTGCATCTATTTTGAGGTGTTTTAGAGGGATTATTAAAACGATTAGAGAGATAGGAAACAATCAAGGGAAATCAATAGCATAGTTTTGCTTCTTATTTGAAGAGTAAAAATATTTGGGCACTATATTTTAGCTAGGAAAAATATTAGTAGAAGCCAGATTTTTTTTCAATCAGTCATTGTGGATCAAAATAGTGCAGCAACGTTATGCTAAACGCCAGCTCAATTTTTGCTATCCATGCCCTGAAACTTGGAAGCCAATTTGAAATCTTAAGCTAATACTTAGACTAATTATATTGTCAATAAGTGTGTCGCTGATGCATCAATTACATGTAATTAACCACATCCTATAGAAATTAATAATTGCCACGAAAAGCAAAAAGGGTGCGTCTAGTTTTGTTTGTTTTTCTTTTCCACTCGCCATAGGGTTAGTTAGTGAAGGATTTTTATTATTTTGCGAGGCAGGATTTCCAATTAAAATAGGTAGCTATATATCCGTTCCCAGGATAGCTACACGTATACCGTAATGTATGCATAAAAGTACGCTCTTCTTTCCCGAACCCGAAGTCAACAATAACAACGCTTTTATGCAAAACCTATGCCCTATCCAAAAGCATAAAAAGGTACTTTTTTATTTCTACAACTGCACAACCCTTGGGCGCTTTTTATAACGTACAAATATTTGTACAACTATTGTAAACGAGGTATTTCAAAATTTTAGAGAATAAAAAAGCTTTTTCACAACTCCGGTATTCTTGAAACTATGATAAGAATATTTATTTTTATCCTCTAACTCAATAAAACCAGACTAATTTGTTTATTGTTTTCTTTGACGAGATTCCGTATAGTGTCAGTTGGGGTTCTACGAAGTTTGCTTGCAGATATTTTGCTTGAAGGAAGTCTGCTTGACGAAGGTTTTTGCTAAAGTTTGCTTACCGAAGGTTGATGACTGAACCATAGCTTGATAAAGTTTGCTTGACGAGGGTTGCTTGAGGAAGTTTGCTTGTCGAGTTTGCTTGACAAAGGTTGCTTGACGAAGGTTGCTTGCCGAACTTTGCTTGACGAAGGTTGCTTGTTGAGGGTCGCTTGAGGAAGTTTGCTTGCCGAATTTTGCTTGACGAAGGTTGCTTGAAAAGGGTTGCTTGAGGATGTTTGCTTGCCAAAGTTTGCTCGTTGAGTTTAGATTTAAAATATTGGCTGTCGGTACTTTCTCTTTTACTAGCGATACGAGCTACATCATTATGCTTATAGGATACTCGTGGCTTCGCGACTTATGAAAAATTAATCTTTTTTTAAAACTCCAAAAACCATATAGACAACTAACCATTGTGTGCGTTTATGTCTTACGAGTTGCTCTTAAGCTTTCTCATTAATAGAAGTCAGAGTCTGCTTTTTTACCAAATGTAGCTCGTATTGAGAATGAAAAATTTTTTCGCATTATAACGCAACTAGATTAATAGATAATAAAACTCAAAAGAGAATTCTAAAATGCTGCGGAAAGCTGAAGTTTTCAATTGATTGCTTGAGTTCAGAAAGCAACCTTCGTCAAGCAAACTTCGGCAAGCTAACTTTATGCCAGGCAACCGTTTTCGAGCAAAATATCTAAAAGAAAACTTCTTGCAGGCAAGCATCTTGCTCTCACTAGGCAGTGAGGATATAAATTAGTTGTGGTTAAATTACTTAGTATGGAAAAATTTCCCCAAACACGTTTGGTAGCATTAAAAATATCTGAATTTTATTTCGCTACTTGCAGCTAATCATAGTTTTTATTGGATATGATGTTTTCACTGCTGCCCATGTCATCACTATAAGGTAAGTGACTTTAAAGCCAAACCTCTTTTATTTGTATTATGCCTCCGTTTTAATATTGATACTGTAAGTACTACTTGGCCACTAAGATTCATTTTTATCATCGACAACAGTGGAAAACTGTGGCAACACTTTAAGATGCTGGGATCATAGGTGCATGACTACACGATCTCGAAAGAACTTGTGAGAGATGCATCGCCCCAACCTATTGTTCTGTTTTCGCACTATTTTCGTAATCAAATTACAAGTTGGAGAACTAAATGCCTTACTGGTTACTCAGTGAGATAGTAAATCTACTTTGATTCGTTTCACAGGCTTCATTCCAGGTTAATTCCTCACGCGGTAGGGGGCCATTTTTTCAGTCGAATTTTCTGATGACTACAATTAATAACGTCCTCTTCGTAGATGATTTAGACATACTGTACTTCTCAGATAATCTTTAATTACGTGTCCCTCAATGTACTCGATGCGTTTAAACTGGTGGATGAGATCCATCTCGAAGTTATTATGCTTTTATAGAGCCATGCAGAGCGTGGAGCGACAAATTGATGTCAAATTATGTAAAACTGTAAAAACTATTTGTCAATCGATGTAAATGTACATTGCGAAACTAGGGCTGATATTTTGAGTTGCATGAACATGTACATGTATCGATATAAAATCGACTAAAAAAATCCGCAGAGAATGTACATGTAAAAATACATGCATAAAAGTACATAACAATCAAACGTCAGGCATTAACTACATGATCCGCGCATGATCCTCACAACTTAACGCCGGCAAACGCTGGAGAGTCCACTTTACACAGACTTCATTAAGGCTTCCATGCAGAAAGAGAAGCGGCAATCAAAAGTGCAAGCTGTGCATCAAGGTGGTGTGCCAGCAGAAAACAGTTATCTAGTTGCGCGCTATCAATCCAGCTCTGTGTGCACAATGCAGACTGGCGAGAATATCGAGGCCTGGTACTGCAGATGAAGATGTGTTTAACCTCAAATATATGCATATAATGCATATCCATACGCTAATTAAGATTTCTTAATAGCATATTGGACGCTATCAGAAGCTCAAACTGTGCATGCAGAAATTACGACGCCACTTCATTCACTACCTCTCAACTCAAGGACAACTTAAGTATAACAGGTGATTAAGCTGTCTTTGTCTCAACTTCGGTAAAGCTGAAATTAGTTAAAACAGTTATTCCCACCAAAATTTACACAGGATTTATCCAAATTCAAGCAGGGAAAATGCTAAATTACATTAAATGAGTCTGGTTAATAAGATTACTAAAAATTCAAACACTTGGTATGACTTTTCGAATTTAAAGTCAAAGGACAACTGGGTTGGCACAATTTCAAGTGGTCCTTGGTAAAGCCTTGTTTAACCGTTCAACAAACAATATTTAGGACAGTTTTGATAATGTCTTAGGCAATAAAATACACCGGAGATTTATAAGCAATAACAAAAAGTTACTGCAGAGCTGTATTATATAACTAAACTTTGCGTAAATAAAGTCCTAATATATTAAAAAAATTTTTTATACCAACATATTTGACAAACAAAAACTATAGTCACCTACAAATATTGCTTTAGAGCAAAGTATATCGTCAATTTTAAACTGTTATTTCTTTCGCATGTGTTTTTAAAAACGAAAGTTAACTTGTTTGTTTTTATTATGGCTTTCATATATCAGTTATTTAAATAATTTTGAACTAATTTATTCTTATTAAAGCGAATGATTATTTTTCTTTTCTGTAGGGTAACTATTAAAGAATTGATTGACTATTCAATGAATGTTTTTAAGCGATTTGTTACACTTGTACAAAAAAGTTATTGGATTAAATTCATTTTTTACATTGTTGTTAGTTATTAATGTAAGGTAATTTTTGAACAAGTTGATAATTTAATCAAAAGCTATTATTTTAGTTATTATTTATTTGTAACAGTGAAGGATTATATATATTTCAATTGAATTATTTTAAATTATTATTGTTAAAGTAGCCATGCCTATGTTAGGCAATCAAGTGAGGTTTTTCAGGTTAAAGAAAATGTTGTTTAAATTTAATAAACTAACAGATTAGCAAATTAGTAGTAAAAAGACACCTTACTTTTATAAATCGGTTAAGAAATAAAAAAGTTATAACATTTTTTGTATTTTAATAATTTCATTGCTTTGTAACACATTTTTTCCATAGGCCACTGTGACACATTTTGTGTAAACTATAAAATATTCTGCAATATAAACCTATATAACTTTTGATCTACTAAATGGATTTTAATGACCAAGGTGTCATTTTCTTTAGTTTTTTGTCTCTAGTTTGTCTAATATTATAAATGATATAAACTAATCATACCTTAGACAATATTGCTTATAAAATAGGTCAAGCAAACAAAATGATAAGAAACAATAATTTTCAAATATTTTTTTTACTTTTTATTTATTAAAAACAGAAAAAAGTGTTTTAAATTGATGCATATGTATGTGCCATATAGCATATAATTATTTATGGCTTGTTTTTACTCTGGTCTGGAATTTGCATATTGCAAGATTCGGCAATCTTGCAGTTTCGCACGTTTAATTATTTTTCATTTCAAAATGGTGCCAGAACGACGGCAACATAACGACAACATAATGACAACATAATGACAACAAGAGACAGTCGGACACACGCTGCATCAACTACACGGAGTAGTGAGCCACCCAGAATAGAAGATTCCCGAAGATCTTCCGCTGGAAGCACCGGCGCCAGAGAAACTCTTCTAGGTGGGTTTCGAATAGCGCCTTTGACGTTCCGTGCATGGACCGCAGTCTGGCCTTGACATGGGCCCATGTGCCTTCAACGGTGTTGGTATGAACCATCAGATTGTTGGGGTCCACGAAGTTGAGCCGGTGATTGACAGTCACGTGGTTAGGCAGTTGGTTATAGGCTTGCCACTGGTCCGTGATGATCCGAGTGCCAGGAAGCACATGATGGGCAATGATTGGCAGAAGAGTTGCCGCCGACCTGTCGGGAACAGCCACCATCATGCAGCAGTTGGAACCACGCTCCACCATCCCAAGCACCCACTGCCCAGGACAAAAGGCTCCCTGATGATACTTCCTATGGAGGAAGTAGCTCTCATCCACCTCAACATCGACACCATTACCACCAAGCTGCACAGGGTGGTCCTGCAGGAACTGACCGCAAATGTCCCTGATGAAATTTTGCCAGTCAACAATGGTATGCTCGGCAATGTGGCATTGGTGCTGCACATCGGCCTGCTTGGCACCCATGGCCCACCAGTAGATCAGGTCAAGTAGCTGGGTCAGTGTCAGATGGCTTCCCTCAAAGAAAGAATCCTTGTGGACTGAAGCCTGCAGTCGGCATTGGGGACAGGCCCACGCACAGTTGTCAACAAAGCGGTCTCCCTCACGACGTTGAAGACGCATTGATGGATGACCAGGACAACTGTCGCAATGGCGTTCATTTGCCAGAAGCCGATACTTGGCCAGCCACTTGATGGTCTCCATTGGATTTGCTGTCAACGCACACAGTTCACGCATTGTAGGGTCCAAGTCTCACAATTCAGCAGGCGGTCGAAGATCGCCAGGTGGTACAATGGTTGTTGGAGCTGGTGGACGCCCTGCCATGTGGCGACTTGAGATTGAGTCGAACTGAAGTTAATGAAAAATGAAAAATAATTAAACGTGCAAAACTGCAAGATTGCCCAAGATTCAATTAGTATTTCTGAGGCCATTGAGCTGTTTGATAAAGGGAAGTTAATCAATACCATCAGCTCTAAGTTTGGTGACACTATTCATTTCAAGACAAATAGCATCTTTCATCAGGTTAAATGACTAAAAGTTAAGATTGAAGCATTTAAGAAGAATTGCCAAAGGAGTGCAATTGAGCTTTAGGACCTGCTGCTGTCGATATATGCTTTGAATTCAAATCGTGTCAATGTGTGATACAATAGACAAAAAATTCTTTTTGCATCATATTCTCTACTAAATTCTACATAAAAACGTCATGTCCTTACCTTGTCCCCAGTCTTTATTCCTGATGAAAAAATGCATTAAAATCTATTTAATTAAAATAAGGAAACACAGAAACATATTTTCCTGCATGTGCAAATACAAAAACTTTGCTACATTTATTCTACTTTAATTTACTTTTTAAATTTCAAAGAAATATAAAACACCTACAAAGATATCTAAATTTATACTTTGTACCTATTTTACTGCGTGAATCACAGAATTGAATTTTTTAAAAAAATATTCAACTTTGACAAACAATAACTTTGAGTATCTATTTTCCCTAGACAGGGGCATACACTCATTTAAAAGATCTTGTTTTCTTATTTATATATTTATTTATTCTTATAAATATATATTTTGCTTTTCCTTTTTGATCTTGTCTTCACATATATTTTTGGCAACAAAGTTAATAGGTTGTAGACATTTTTTAGAATTTTTGCTTCGTTGACACACATCACGTGACCTCAGTGGAGTGCCTACCTATGTATAAGTAGGATAGCTATCCCATATATGGATCCTGGAACTTTTGTCAAATTATTTTTCATCAAATGACCATCACAAACATCATTTCAAATACATTTTATCACACCATCACAATCATCATTTCAAAGAAGGCATAGCTACAGTGTGGGAAAGTTTGTCAAATTGACAACATCCCTATGGAATGTTTTTTAAACCTTAGATTTGATTGAGGAATATTTGTCAAACAAGGACTTTTTAATTGCTCCCCTTTTACAGATCTTCATGAACACAAAATACCAGGATTAATGATTTTCAGAGTAAAAATTATTCTTTAGGCAATTTGGACTATTTGTAAAAACACAATAAAGTTTGATCAAATTATAGTTCATATATAAGCGGTTTTTGCATTCAAGATATTAAAAGAATATTCAAGTTATAGTAAAAAAAATATATAAAAAGTCACGCTATAAATCAATGTATGGCAACAATGTGGGTCAAGGTGCAGTAAGGTGAAGAAGGCTAAAATTTTACTTGAACACTGGGTTTATTTTTTGGATAGGCACAGGATGCGAAATCGCATTGTTCTTAATTTTAGGATGCTATTTCAGGGTTTAGCATACCATTTTTTAAAAGTCCCATTTTAAAAGGTCTTATATTGTAAAGAATTAAAAAATCAGGATGCAAAATTGCATCCAATATTCAATTTCAGGATGCAATTCTCAAAATCAAGATGCTATGGCATCCCTATCGCACAAAAAAAACCTAGCTTGAACACAGTTCTCAGATGGTAAATTTATTTTTTATTTCATTTTTAAATTGAGTTGATAATTCCACATAAATTAAAATAGAACAATTTTTCGATTTTACAGGAACTGGAGCTGAAAAAATAGTTCATAGCTTATATAGGCTCATTTAAATCAATAGACAAGTAAATCAAACTAAATATATTAAAACAATACATTAGTACAAAGATACAAAAAAGTTTACATTGTTAGAAATGAGGCACAAACAACAAGCGCAAGAACTCAACTAGATAACTGGTAGTTTTGTCAAATACCTTTTTTGACTTTGGAAACTTTGTCAAACACTAGATTTTGTAAAACTTTGTCAAATGGTTTGACAAAAAAATTTGACAAATATTCCATAACTCCCATATATTAGGCTTAGTAAAGTATATATTGATTTAAATATTATTTGATGTAGAATTTTTAAGTGCATATTTATGGCTTTAAAACAAAGTATTAAAGTATATTTACAAATATCAGGGTCAACTGTATATACTTTTAATTTTTTTATATTAATAAGTCAAATTTGTTTTAAACTTTAGGTATATATATGCAAGCTTTTATTGGTCAAGTAGCCAAAGCTGGCTCTATGAAGTCCTACTTTGTTCTTATTAAATTAGTAGTAAAAAGCCAAGGCCCATTAAAAAATTACTATATAAAAATGAAAATGATTGTAAGCTATATCCTATATTTTAGCTATGAAATGTTTGCTCAAAATCTAGAACATGTTCCTTGCATAAAAAATCTAGAACATGTTCCTTAAATAAAAACTTAGACACTTGTGCACAATAACCTGATTTACCTGCATGCAAATAAATTAGCAAACTAGTTTTTCTGCACCTATGACCCATATACAGGTATCAAAAAATTGAAAAAAATAATAAAAAATCTAGCAAGTAGGGAAATATAGACAAGAAGTGGTTTGTATGACTTCTTTGGTCCTTCAAACTTTTGCCCCGAGTTAGTTACAAATTTGTTTCAATTAAGTCACACCAGCCAACAAAAATATTTGCACAACTTTGTGTTCTCTGAGTGCCATGCAAGAATTCCATACTGGCTATATTTGCTTTATTGTATTGATTTGATTAATTAGGTCTCTTTCTAGCTAATTACTTTGGTTAACAATTAGTCTTTTCTTTTGTAGCTCTGGCCTAGTAAGGTATTTGTTGTTTTGGCAAATAGAATAGATTGTCATTGGGGAATTTGTTTTTCAAATTGGAATAGTCTTAGATAAGTCATAAGTTACTGAATAATAGCTATAGTGTATAGTGCTATATCGATTAAAATATTGAACTTTTTTATAAAATCTATCCTAATAACAAATTGTTATTGAATATTATTATAGATTAAAACTAAATAGGTTTTTTTCTTTAAGACATCTAAATTAGTTTATCTATTGATATTAATTTTATATTTGTTGGAACTACATTAGTTTTAGGCAATTAATCATATACCAATGATTAGCTAGTTGGCAAGAAAACCTAGTAGGACTACAATTTTGCCAATTTCTTAGAATCTTAGTACTTATTATCTTTTTATGTGGTTGGTATTTAGTAACTTTTTGATCATTGATACCCATAATGAACTAATCTAGAACAATTATCTGGGTGAAATCACTAGTCACTACTAATATTATTAGGATAAGCTTGAATAGCTTGATTTTGCATGTTAGAAGTTTTAAAAAGTCTCATGTGTCTTCTTAATTAAATTCTAAATCTCATAGCAAATAACAATGCTAGTTTTTTCACCAAGTCTGCTCATATGTGTGCCTACCAAAATATTAGCTAGCCAAGCTCTATATGAACTAAATTCAAGACCTAAAAAGCCACAGGGGTTTGCATTTTCATAGCCTTATATAAGCCTAGAAACCTGCACAGATAGTTTTCTGTTCTAGCCATAAAACCCAAAAAGTCTTCATGACCATTGAAGGGTAACAGCTTTGGTACTAATGGCAATTAGACTTCTTATAGCCCCCATTGCAGCCAAGGGTCATTTTTATAAAGGGCATCTAGTGTAAATTCAAAATATGGCTAGTGCCCTAGCCATGGACCATCCATGGAATTTATTATTTGAAAAAATAAGGTTATATTCACCTTATTTTTTCAACTTCCATGGTCACCCAGATTCACAAAGGCTCTTTTTGGGGGTTCATCACTGAACTGAACTAAATGACTTTTTGGGGTTGGTGCATTTGGTGCACTTTCTTATGTGGTCTAAAGCATTTTTTGGCTAATTGCTAAGGAGTCTAGTACATTTTGGACCTTTGCTGCAATAGGGCTTATAGCTTCAATAGTTAGCTATCATTCAAACCTTCTTGATACATAGCCTGCACTAGAATGACTAGACCAAGGAAAAGATAGATTAGAAGCTTTTCTTGGCTAATCAATCATGTTACCTTCATTATCCAACAAAAGGGTTCTAGTTCTTTCTAAGAAACTACACAAAAATTTGGAGTCTTTGAATAAGTATATATGATAGTATATCTAGGATTTCCCTAACTATGGTTCCATTGCACCAGCAAGTTTTGAACCAACTTAAGCAAAAGATACAATATGTTTGCAATTGCAAACCTCAATTGCAATGGGTTCCTGAGTCATTACTATGCTATACAAAATTTCAACTTATTTTTATATTTAATTTTTTAGTATAAAAACTATGTATAACATTTATATACTATGTATAAAAATGTTTTTTTTCAAGCTATAATGTAGGTGTATTAGAGTGAAAAATTCTTATATTGTGCAGATAAGTTGATAGAAATGTCCTGTTCCAAATGCATGCAATAATCAATAAAATTAAGCAATATATACTATTGTGATTAATATTGAAAAAAAATTTAATTCTACAAAATTGGTGAAAAATATAATGTTTTTTTATAGTACTAGTGTAGTGTAGATTACAAAAATTTTTGATAAAATTGTGCTCAAGTAGCCATTTTATTTAATGTATTTGTAGTTAATTTGGTGTAAATTTGTGTGTATATACAATGTACTATGTTTTGTATTTATTTATGTTTTTTCCATAAAAAAAGAATCCATGTTTGAGTCATTTGTTTAGATTATATGGATATTTGTAAGTCTGCCCATTTTCTGAAAACCCTGCATTGCATTCATTTTATGGATTTAGTAATAATATGCAGTGCTAATATCTAATTAAGATCTATGAAACTTAGTATTGTAAATTACCAACTAAGTATTGGTATATCACTCTTAAACAATATTATAATTTCAGTTAATCACAATCTGCCTGCTAGGGTTGCAAATCCAAATGCAGGCCCCACAGAAGAATGTCAGTTCCCACTTCCGGTAAACCAGTTGATGCCAAGGGAAAAGGCAAATTTTCTCCATTTAATATAAACAGTGTGTATCAGGGCAAGGACACTAATCCCAGGAAGGAGTCAGGTATGTCCCTCAGTTATTGCTTGCTCACAAGTACTAAATAGAAATCCAAGCCTAAGCTAAAGGATAATTATACTAATGATTTTTCTCATGTTGACAACTTCACTAGGCGGCGGTCACCGAACCTACGGTCATGGTCTGCAAACGCTTGGCAAAGTTTCCGCTAGCCGGCGCGCCCCGCCGCCCTGCCTATTGCCAAGTTTGAAAAGCCAAACTGGCCACAATGATCCCAATGTTAATCTTGTGCCACCCGGTGGAGCCGGCTGGGGCAGCGGAGGCGGCGGCGGCGGCGGCCCCGGCGGACAAAATGGTTCCGAGTCGGCCAGTCAGCGAGATGATTCTGCCGGCGCCTCTTCGTCGGCAGGTCCTCCGCCGAGGCGCGATCGAACTCAACCGTGGGGAGGCGGCAGCGGCGGCAACCCCTCGCAACCGCCAGTTGATCCCATGGCGCCATCCTACATGGGCGGCAGGGATTTAGTATCTGGGCATCACAGTCAGCCGCAGCAGCAGCAATCGCAGCACTACCAGCATCATCAACAACATCAGCAGCAGCAGCAGCAACAAACTCAACAACAGCAGCACCAACGTCCTCAACCGCAGAAATCTTGGCGCGGTCCGGCCGGTGCCGGCGCTTTGAAAAATGCCGATTTATCCCAGGCGCCCGTTGGTACGCCTCTATTTGCTTCTGGAAGCAGCACTGCAGCGGCTTCGGCTCCTACAACGTCAGTAGCAAGCGCAGCTAATGCCGCTGCTTCTGCCGCTGCGTCTGCCACGGCAACTAGCAGCACGCGTCAAATCGATAGCCGACCCCAAGCAACAACCGTGTCTAAACGTCAACAATCCGTATTAAAAAACGAACTAGACGAGATCACTAAAGACGATATGGTTGCCACTGGTTGGGCATTGGCTCACAATGACGAATTAGATTATTCGGCTAAGATTGTATTCAGCGATGATGAAGACGACGATCGTGCTGGCGGTGATCGACGCGAGGAGTAAGATTTTTTAAATGTGTTTTTGTTGCTCGTTGAAAAATTTTTTTGAGTCAGTCAGAGCGCGCTTTACATCCCAGATGATGCTCTTCCATGGCTCTGAGTTGAGCGGGTGTAGAAGGCATTGCTTGTCTTCTGTACTTTCTTAAATTGCGGAAATTTATCACACTCCGATTACTACTGATGGGTAGTAGCCGCTGACAAATTATACACCATGCTAAGCACTATTTTTATTACCTAATGATGCTCTTCCATGGCTCTGATTGTTTTGAAGACGCCCAATACACCGGTTATAAATTCTGATTCTGGTAAATTTTATTAGTGCTTAGTTTTCAAATTGTCAATCAGGAAGAGTAAATATAATAATTTAGTTTCTAATCCCATATTTTTATTTTTCCTAATCAATTTCCTAGCCGCCGCAAGGACCGAGATCGATCGCATCGAGGTCATCTAGCTGGAGCCGCTGGAGCTTTATTGGAATCAGCTGGCCAGCAGCAGCAGCAGCAACATTCAACAGCAGCAGGCGGTGGTGGCGGGAATTTCCCTATGCCATTGCCTGACGTGTCTCAGCCTCCGCCGCCGTTTCACCCTCAGCAACAGCAGCAGCCTCCTTATCACCATCATCATCCTCCTCCTCATCATCAACATCAAAGACAGCCGCCGCACGGTCAGCAGCCGCAGCAACGCTCGTTGCTAGGCGGGCCGCCAAGCCTACTGGCTACTGATTTGACATCAACAATTCCCGTGTCAACTGCCGGCGCTTCGCCAGCCGCTGTTGTCGCCGCCAGTAGCGGTCTGTCTGCCGAGGATGAGCAGCACATGTCCGAGGCTTTGCAGGCCAAGGCTCAGGCTAAGTCTTTAGCTGTGCAACGGGCTAGGCAAAGGCGACAGATTGCGTCTAATAGCGAGACTGATGCTGAATTGCAGCAGAGGTACCCAACGGACCAGCGTCGGGCTGTACCGCCAGCTCAGCAGCAGCAGCCGCCTCCGATGCTGCCACAGACGCATCATCAACGCGATTACTCGCATCCTCAGCCTCAACAGTTTCAACAACAGCAGCAGCATCAGCCGCAGCAAACTGCTTCAGCAGCTGGCGCGCCAAAGCATCTGGTTGATTTAGAGGAGGCGCTTAGAAAACGTCGTCAAGCCAGTGCTAGCAGTAGCCAGCCAGCAGCTACTCAGGCTGCCGCTAACGAGCAGCAGCAGCAGCAACCAGCAAAGCGCGATCACCAGCCTATACCTTCGCTAATTGCTACGGAATTTCAGCAGAGACCGTCTCAATTAGCTCGCGAGCGTCAGCCATTCCAACATCAGCAGCAGCCCCAGCAGCTGACGACCGCCGCGCCAAATGTTCAACAAAAGCAACACGATAAAACTCAATCTGCGCCTTCTGCCTCGACTAAAGCACCTGAAAGTACTCATAAAATGGATTCTTCTTCGGCTACTACTAATAGTAGAGCTGTTGATCAGCCGTTGCACCTGCAGCCTCCAGCTCCTCAGCAGCAGCAGCAGCATCAACCGCTGCAACAGCATGCCGATCAAACTCTTACCGTAGGCGATGCCGATGCTTCATCCGTAGCCGAAGTGTCGCCCTCCGCTAGTAGCGCCTCCCGTGGCGGCAAACGCGTTAAAGGCCGAACTACTCGAAAGAGCGGCATGGCACCCGCTGCTTCTAGTCGAGGTATTTTTTTATCAACTATTATTATTAGTATAAGTTTTATTGCTACTTATAATTTCGTAAATAATTCTACCGAAATGCCATTTCATCCGCGCATCATTTAGGCACCAGCGGGTCCCATCGCGTCGCCGAGCATCATCAACAGCAGGCGCCGCATTTTACTGAAGCTCGCAGAAATCAACAGCAGAAGCTGCAGCAGCAGCAACAACAGCAGCAGCACGCCTCGGTGTCCACACCCTCCTCGGAAGGCGCTGCAGCAGCCGCGCCTAGCGTCAACGTGTGGCAGCAGAGATCGTCGGCAACGGCTAATGAAGCATCAGCTGAATCCGCTGCCGACTACTCTAAGCCAACGAAGCAACGCGCCGGCGCCGGTGGCGGCAGCAGTAAATCGTCCGCCGATCGTCGATCGTTTGACGCCACCGCAACAGCTCCTGAACGTCGGAAAGCTGGGAATAAAAGCGGCAAGCCTGTCGGGGCTGATTATCCCCAGGCGGCCTGGGATGCGCCCGCTATGGCGGCCTTTCCGCCGGGTCACTGGACGCCGGAGATGTACAAACAGGCGTACCTGCAGTATACAAGTCAGAGGGCCGGCCCGCCATCGGGACGTTGGCAGCAACAACAACAGCAGCAGCAGTCGTCTAGAAAGCCGCAACAGCAATCGTCGTCCAAAGCTCGCGACAACAGCGGCCCAGTGCCGCTGATGGAATTCGATCAAGCCCAGTCGTTGCGCGGTCGCAGTGCTCGAACTAACCGAGGTGGATTAGCTTCAAGCCGCGGCGGCCGCGGCGCCGGTCGAAACCATCATCATTCGGCTGCTTCTGGCGGCGGCGGTGGCGGAGGCGGCAGCGGCGCGGCTAACAAAGCCGATAGCGAACAAGACGACTGGGAGACCGCGTCCGAAGGTGTAGCATCGTCAGCTGACGATCATCAGCAGCAGCAGCAACAGACTCAGTTGGCGGCTGGCAGTAGCGGCAGAGGCGGCGGTGTCAGTCAGCAAAGAAAGCAGCGTGGCGGTAGAACCGCTTCTAGCCAGCAGCACCAACAGCAGCAGCAGCATCAGCATGCAGCGCCTCTCACTAGCAGAAGACGGCCCGGCTCTAGCAGCTCTGATCACACTCAAACGCAGCAGCCGAGAGGTCACGCCAGGTCAACAGCCGCACCAGCCAACACTGGCCATGCCGCCTCAGCACCTCATCATAAACGCCAATTTGAAAATATCGATATGAGCAATATAGCCAGCGTTGTGCAAGTTGACAATCTGCCGGACGTTGCTGAAGATGAAGATGCCAGCGAATTTGTTGAGGTAAGCGATTGCCGATTTGTTCATTACTGTTATTAATAAGCCAGATAATTGTCTACTACTAACAGTAGCTAGTTCTAGCGATACCTTTGATTATAAAATTCCTCATTTCCTTCTCTTCCCGCAGGTTGTCTCCAAAAAAGACAAGAAATCCAAGCGCCAAGAAGAGCTGCGGCGTATTCAACAGGAGCAGCGACGCGCCGAACGGAAAGCTAGAACGGCGGCAATAAAGCAGCAGCGCAACGCCGCCCTAGCCGGCAAGAACAAGGATGCAAACTCGGCGTCGTCAGCGACTGGGCAAGGCATTTCTAGTGAAGCTGGCAAACAGCAGTCTTCGATTTCCACAACTGGTAAGCTTGTTTACTTTTTTGCATTTTCCGGTAGATGTTTTATGCATGCCGCTATTATGATGAACTTATTATCTGTCAATCCTCTGAGTGCTTCAACTTTTGCGTTGATAATTGGCCTCTGATGACATTTATTTTTTTAACTGAATTGGCGGCTTCTTTATCTAAAATGTTAAATTACGAGCGTATAATAGATTAACAAATCCGTTTATTCGTGATGAACTTAATTATCTGTCAATCCTCTGATGGCGTTGCAATTGCAATTAGTCCTAATATGATGACAGATTTTTAGCATTGCTGATTTGCAAAACGGATTTAGCTTAGTTACTGGCTCTTCGGTGCCCCCCACCCCAGGGCGGCGCAGACAGGCATTTTAAATCACTCATGTACTCAACAGAAATCTACCCAAGCAGCTAGAAAATCTCTGCAACAATATTAAATTTTCCCCGAGAAGCTTAAAATCTTTTCGTGCATTTAGCAACTCTTCTAAATAGAATGAAAATCTATTAATAATAAGCAAATAGAAAATCTCCCCGCGCAGTTAGAAAATTTCCCAACCAGCTAGAAAATCTTTCCGAACAGCAAGAAAATTTTTGCGAGAAGTGGGAAAATCATTACTCCAGCAGTAAATAGAAAACCCCAAGACCACACAAAATTTTTCCCCTAACAATTAAAACATTCCCTTCGTTCCCAGAGCAGTTAAAAATCCCCTTAGGATCAGGATAGACGTGATAGTATCAGAATGAACAGCTACGTGGTCTGATTTAATATTGAAAGATTGAGATACATAGACTGTCACGTGATTAGGATTTATGTGAAAGAATTTAGATGGACGGTCACGTGATAAGTATTAATAGTTATTAGACCGGAATAGAGTCACGTGATCATTGTTAACTTTTGTTTTACCTTTATTCTTGCTTTATTCGTTAAATTATTAAATTTCAGCGGAAAAGCCCCTGTCTACTGGAGCAGCAAGCAAAAAGCCTGATCCAATAGGCACGCCGGCATCTAGTGCCGCTGGAAACAACGGCAATGTCACTAATCAGCAGCAGCAGCAGCAGCAGGCATCCGCTCCTCCGGGCAATCATCGACACGGTCCCAATGCGCCAAGTATGGCTGCGATTGTCAGCGGACCGCCATCAATTGGTACGGCTGCTAAACCTGTACAACAGCAGCAGCAGATCCTGTCTTCGTCTGGTGCTGTCGCTACCGCTGCCTCTACCGCACCGGCTGATAGTTTGCCGACTATTGAACAGAGGCAGCGGACCAGTCCTGCCAATTCGTCTGAATCTCAGGTTTGTTTCTTCTTATGCTTATGACATTTAGTGGTTTATCGAGTTAGTTTAGTTTAATTACCCTTTCAGTCACACCAATACCCTAATTAAGTCATTCACTAGATCTGTTTACACTTTTTTACTTATGGACTCTCACTTACACTCACTCACCACCCATTTGTCCTTCTACTGTTCAATTGGGTCAGCGTTTGGGTACTATTCAGGAAACTGTCCGTGGCCAATAATCGAGTTGTAGCCTAGTGGCCAGGGTGTCTGCCTCATGACCGGAAGGTTGTGGGTTCGAGCCCCGGCTCTAGGAGACAATTTGTGCCCTTTAGCAAGGCACTTAATCACGCATTGCTTCAGTCCATCCAAGCTGAGATCGGGTTATCCTGTTTTTGAGCTGGGAAAATTTAAGGGGTGGGTGTTGCGGCCCCTCCAGCCCGTCAGGACTGAGCAGCTGTACATCTGGTCGAAATGTCTGGTGTCAGATTTATTTATTTATTATTATCACTAAGTACGGAATCCCACTCCACCCAACTACAACCATGGACAGCCTGCAGCTCATCATCAACAGCAGCAGCAGCAGAAGGGTGCCGGAGACACTGCAGCCTCAATGCAGCAGCAGGACAAGCTGATAACCAAGCAGCACCAGGTTTCTGAGCCCGACAATGCGGTCCCGTCCCTGGCCTCCTCGATCGCGTCGTCGATTGCTCCGTCAGTTCTGTCGACAAACTCAGCGGCCGCCGCTTCGGCCACGCCGCCGCCAACAATGATGGATGATTTGTCAATATTTGTAGCCGCTTCGCAGCATCGAGTTAGAAGCCAGCAGCAGCAGCAGCAGCAGCAACTGGATCTGCCCACCAGATCGTTGTGGGCGTCTAGCGATGCAAGACAGTCATCAACTGAGCAGCTGGCCGCTATAGAGTCCGTATCTTCCTCATCGGCTGTTGCTAATCTGGCCGCAACCGCTGCGCCGTTGGTTAGTCATGTTGGCGGCATCCTTCCGGGTCATCAGCAGCAGCAGCAGCATCAGCATGCTCAGCAGCTAATGCTTCAGCACGGCATCAAGGATGATAGCTATCAGCTGACTGGCGGTCATCATTCTGCTCACACAATTCTACCCGTGGAAAAGGTTAGTTCTAATATTATTTGGTCGCTAGTTAAAGTATTTTTAATTCTGTATTAACTGTATTAAATTTTAAAAGGTACTACGATGCTTAAGTGAGAGTTGCCAAAATTAAAAAATAGTGGAATAATGCGTCAATGATTATTAAAGATCTAAGTCTCGGATATATTTACCATGTCGAGTATTTATTTGACTAATGAGACGCATTATTTATGCTTAACTTAATGGTTTAATTTCTTTATTTTCGCTTGCGGCAAAATGATGCTTTTTGAGATCTAAGTCTCTGAGCTCCTTTATGGGGAGCTTGATGAAAATATTAAATTTTATTACTGAGCCGCTTGTTTAACTTCTGTTAAACAGAAGTTAAAACTTATCCCTCGCTTCCTGTCACTATTTACGAGTATCCCTTGTTCCTATCACTCTCCGTTATCCCTAGTTCCTGTCACTCTCAGTTATCCCTAGTTCCTGTCACTCTCAGTTATCCCTAGTTCCTGTCACTCTCAGTTATCCCTAGTTCCTGTCACTCTCAGTTATCCATAGTTTCTGTCACTCTCAGTTATCCCTAGTTCCTGTCACTCTCAGTTATCCCTTGTTCCTATCACTCTCCGTTATCCCTAGTTCCTGTCACTCTCAGTTATCCCTAGTTCCTGTCACTCTCAGTTATCCATAGTTTCTGTCACTCTCAGTTATCCCTAGTTCCTGTCACTCTCAGTTATCCCTAGTTCCTGTCACTCTCAGTTATCCCTAGTTCCTGTCACTCTCAGTTATCCCTAGTTCCTGTCACGCTCAGTTATCCCTAGTTCCTGTCACGCTCAGTTATCCCTAGTTCCTGTCACTCAGTTATCCCTAGTTCCTGTCACTCAGTTATCCCTAGTTCCTGTCACTCTCAGTTATCCCTAGTTCCTGTCACTCTCAGTTATCCCTAGTTCCTGTCACTCTCAGTTATCCCTAGTTCCTGTCACTCTCAGTTATCCCTAGTTCCTGTCACTCTCAGTTATCCCTAGTTCCTGTCACTCTCAGTTATCCCTAGTTCCTGTCACTCTCAGTTATCCCTAGTTCCTGTCACTCTCAGTTACGACGCATCCCTAGTTCCTGCCACTCTCAGTTATCCCTAGTTCCTGTCACTCTCAGTTATCCCTAGTTCCTGTCACTCTCAGTTATCCCTAGTTCCTGTCACTCTCAGTTATCCCTAGTTCCTGTCACTCTCAGTTATCCCTAGTTCCCGTCACTCTCAGTTATCCCTAGTTCCTGTCACTCTCAGTTATCCCTAGTTCCTGTCACTCCGTTATTTTTCTGTCTGCTTTGTCAAAGCGTTTCTAACGATAGATTTTTAATGTTTGTAAAATGCCTCCCTTCATCTGTTAAAGCAGCGCACTGAAATGATTATTTCAAAGATCTAAGTCTCCGATTGTCTGCAATATAGATATTGCGGTCAATAAACTGACGATATGTTTTGTAAATGATATTAAGCGACGCTGCTAATATAGTAGCACTTTACTGCATTTTTTTCTTTAAACCAATATAATGCACCAATTGTGCTTTGCAATTTGCTTGCAGCCTTTCGCAGCACTTGGCGGCCAGCAAAACTTTCTGATGGCTCCGGGCGGGCCAATGTCTCTTCTTGGTCCTTGTCCGCCGCCGCCGCCGCAACAGCAACAGCAACAGCAACAGCAGCAACAACAACAAGCGCAACAGCACGAAAGCGGCATGCTGTCGTTGTATTCCCAGTTGCAGCCGGAATTTCCGCTTGGCTTTGTGCACCAGCCGCCGCCGGATTCTGCTGCCGCGGCTAGTCTATTCAAACCGGCGCTCACCATCGCTGGCGGCAAGCCAATGTCGCACGCGCCCGGCAGCGGCGGCTCCGGCGGCCCCAACAAATCGGCCATGTCCAATCCAGCCGCCGCCGCTATCGCTTTGCAGGCGATGCCGCGCGGACAGCTGCTAACTACGCAGCTAATGGCTGACCAGTCTGGCTTGTTTGGGCCGCCTGGGGGAGTGCTGGCACAGCAGAGACAGTTCTTTCATGTGAGTACTTTGGTCTGATTATTTATTTCTATTCTATATGCACACTGCCCTGGGGCCTTTTGTTTTTTGATTCTAAAATCATCCATTATTCCTATATTAGCCTAATTTTAGTATGTCTTATGTTAATAAGTTCTGACAGAGTTTCATCAGCCAGTCCTGAATAACATCTGACAGTTTCACCAGCCAGTCCTGAATAGAATCTGACAGTTTCATCAGCCAGTCCTGAATAACATCTGACAGTTTCACCAGCCAGTCCTGAATAACATCTGACAGTTTCATCAGCCAACCCTAAATAAAATCTGACAGTTTTATCAGCCAACCCTAAATAAAATCTGACAGTTTTATCAGCCAGCCCTGAATGACATCTGACAGTTTCATCAGCCAGCCCTGAATAACATCTGACTGAATGAAATGCGTCAATGATTATCAAAGATCTAAGTCTCAGACGCCCTGTTTCACTAGAACAGGTCTAAACTTCATGACGGAGAATAACCCAATTGATGAGTCGCTATCACAATCGCGCTATTTTTAGCTTGGCCTTATGCCTTATAAGCCCTAATAAAAAATCTCGCAAAACATTTCAGGCTCCACCGCCAACCGCCCCAGCGGGCGGCCCGGCAGCAGCGGCGGCGGCTCCTGGCGGCAGCGCCGGCGGCTCCGCTGGCAGTGGCGGGCCCTACTCCGGTCTGCCAACGCACTATGGCATCGGTCTCGCTATGCAGCAAAACCCGCCGCAGCCGCCGCCGCCGCCTCCTCCTCCATCAGCCGCAACGTCCGCTCAAATGTCGATGGTCAGCAGCAGCTCGCTCGGCATTGTCGGTGGCGGAGGCAGCAAGCAGCAGGGAGTGAGTGATGAAATTTAAAATCAGACGTTTTCGTACATATATATTTGCGTTTATTTCTATTTTTTAGCGAAAAATTATCAACTCGCCTACTTAGTTAAGTAGCATAGTTGCGATATTCAAATAGATTTATTTATTTTTATTTCTAATTTCTAATTTCTTTTTTTAAGCCTATCGGCCCGTCTCAACAGCAACAGCAGCAGCAGACTCAGTCGCAGCAGCAGCAACAACAGCAGCAGCAGCAGCAGCAAGCTGCCATGTACGGACAGTCGCTGTTTCACTCGCATGGACTGGCTGCCTCTAATAATTTCTACGGATCGTTTAATTTGTTTAGCAAGCCGCCCGGTCACTACCAGATCCAACCTGGGGTGAGTGGCTTGATTTCATTATTATCTTTGTTAGCCTTCTTGATAAGAGTGTTTTTTATTTAATAAAGTTTTGCTTGGTAGGGATAAAAAGAGAATAATTGTACTTAAATTGCAGCCACCAAGCAGTCACTCGTCCGCTTGGCAACTATTTTCTGTACGTATTGATTAATAAGTCTCCTTAGATGTACCACTGTTCGGGTGCATTTGTTAATTGTCATATACAAAAGAGTTTTTTTAAGATACCTTTGGTAAATAGTGGTTTTCTTGTAAATTATTTGTTTTATGATTTTTTAATTGATGTTAATTATTAAAAAGCATTGTTTTATACCTTGGCAGTTTGAAAACTAAATATTCTTATGTAAGTAAACAACTTTTTTGAACTTCCTTTTGACAGGTGTCAATTGATGTTGCTGTAAGTTGCCATTTGGGTGACGCTGAAAGGAAGCTTTCGATCTACAGAAAAATAGTTTTTGTGTTTTATCAATTATGCACCTTATTTTTTCATCTTTTTCATCTATTGTCAATTAGTCTGCTCTTTTCTGTGTTGCTATCTTCTCTTGGATTTAAATGTTTTTGGTGTCTGTCTGTCTTACTTGGTGCTTTACCTATCTGTCTGGCATTTGCTATAATTGCTTGGTCTGTCTTCTACAATTGATTATTTAGCTAGTGCTATTACAAAGCACATGCTTTTACTATTGTCCAAGTTTTGTGAAATTCTCCCAATTCAGACTGTCGAATCAGCTGAAGTTACCCCCGGATCCCTTATTAGGGCCACTATCCTCAGATCCTTGATCAGCTTCACCATCCTCAGATCCCTGATCAGCCTCACCATCCTCAGATCCTTGATCAGCCCCATCATCCTCAGATCCTTGATCAGCCTCACCATCCTCAGATCCTTGATCAGCCCCATCATCCTCAAATCTTTGATCAGCCCCACTATCTTCAGATCCCTGATCAGCCCCATCATCCTCAGATCCTGGATCAGCCCCACCATCTTCAGATCCCTGATCAGCCCCATCATCCTCAGATCCTTGATCAGCCTCACCATCCTCAGATCCTCAATTTCAGTAATTTGATTTCCATATTTTACTTCCTAAATTTTTTGCGATAAGGCTTGAGTGTTAAACCCGTACAAGCGACATAGCGCACAAAGACCTGTGTTTGTGCACCCGCGCACAGCCTCTGTTAAACTAAAGCCTCTTTCATCTCCACTAAAATCCCAGATGCCGCCTCCTGGACCGCCGTCGAGCATGCGACCGCCTCCAGCTGGCGACACTCTCGGCGCAGTTGGCTCCGCTGAGCAGCAGCTGAAGCAGCAGCAGGCATCAACAGCGGCCGGCTCCATTCCATCCTCTGCTGTCAATATTGGCGTCGTCTCTCGTCCGCCGCCCTCGTCAGTTCCACCTATGGAACAGTCGGGCGTGCGTCCCGCCGGCGGACGTCAGTTTCAGCAGCAGCAACCGCCGCAACAGCCAAGAACTCCGCCAACTTCCGCTGCTGCCTTAATTGGCGCAGGAAGCGGCGGCAACGGAGGCGGCCGTCCAAAATCGGCGGATCCGCCGCTAATGGGGGAGTCCCTGCCGCCGCCGCCTAGAAATCGGCCTCCGCCTCTGCTAGACAATCGAGTGTTTGGCGCGCCTGGCGGGCTGGCATTTCACAGCGGCGGCGGCGGCGGCGGTGCAGGTGGCGCCGGCGTTGTCAATGTCAGCTCGTTGATGCAGCATCAGCATCCGCAGCCGCCTCATCATCATCATCATAGGGGCGGATTCAGAGGCGGCGGCGGCGGCGGCGGACCTCGGGGCGGGTTCGGTGGTGGCCCAGGCCGCGGCCAGCATCATCACCATGGCGGTTTCTACGGAGGTCGAGGCGGCGGCGGCGGCGGTCGCCCAAGAGAGCCGCAGCAGCAGCAACAGCCGCAACAGTAAATCCCCCCAAAAAAAGAACCGACCGGCGTTGTCTGTGTTTTCAAGTTGGCAACAAGAAAACAGTTTTGGACTTGCTTAAATAAAACGCGACAAGATAATTTCTTCTGTGCGCGTGAGGTTTTGTGCTGTTTGTTTTTATAATTAATTAATAAATTACTATTAATATTGTTCATTTATTTCTCTCTTTCTTTCACAAAGCACCCCTCCTGACCGCGATTGGTTTATCACTCTTCGTTTTTTCTTGGCCCCGTTTTTTTGACACAGTGGCGGTGTGTTTTTTTACTTATTGCTTTATGCAGACGATTTACGAGTATCTATATCTATATATATGCATACATATATTATCAGTGGCTCTCGCGCGCCTGGTTACTCATATTTCCTTTCACCGCACCGGCCCCTAGCTAGCTATGGAATCGCTATTATTATTATTATTATTATTATTATTATTATTATAGAAGTTAAACGTTAATAATAATTAATAATAAAAGCGATCTCTAATTGTGGTTTTTTGTTTTAATTTGTTCTCCAAATTTTAATGGCTGGTTTCTTTCATATAGAACCAGTATAAGTTTGCGATGGGAAGGGGCAAACAAAATCTGCGCACTTGAAATCCTTGAAGTAGTTTGCTGTTGTCTTTTATTTGTGTTCTTTTCTTTTCTCTGTGCTTTGCTTGCTTGCTGGCCTCTCTCGTTGCTAGCATCCCTAGTACATAATTCGCTTATTAACTATACTATTACTTGCATATTACGAGTTACCACACCCCTATCAACCATAATTTTTGCTTCAAAAAAATAAAGTAAATATACTGTTTTGCAATCCTGTGTTTCTCTTTTATTATATTTTAGTTATTTGGCTGCGTAAAGCCTAAGGAACCCCATCCCGTGTCACTTCTATTAATGTATATCGACTTGAAATTAAAAAGCAACTAGCAACAAATCCTATATATTCTACTTATTAATAATAATAATAAGCATAGCAGACTCGCTTGTGTTTATATGAAATATGCCTACTTGAATATCTGCTTCAGATTATCAACTATTATATTTAAAATGTGTGTCCATACATGCGCTGGTGACTGTACAATTCTGATAATATAATAAGTGTCCCTCTCTCTCTCTTTCTACCCTTTCTGACTGTTTTGTGTTTCTGTCGACTTTTTTGAAACGCCATGTTTTTTTATACTAAATTCTTAATATATTACTATTATCGATCATCGTACGAGTCCGTGTTATGTTGATGAAAAATTTTCCTATTGAGACCCGATCCCTTTATGGCGCGCTTATATAAGAAAATGCAATTTGAAAACAATTTGGCGTTTCATTTCTTTGCTGTGTGTGAAATTCTAATTTTTTAAACTAACTATGCCATATTAACACACGGCGTAAGCGAAACAACAAATTTGAAGTAAAAATATAAAAAAGCAGAATTGTAATTGGCTTGTGCCCTGCAGCTCAATTAATCCCGTTGAGTTATTGGTTAATAAAAATCAAATTCACGTGTTTCTCAAAGCTAAATAATTAGCAACAAAAAAGTATCCTGACTTTCCCAGATGTAAATTGTTATTCTATTACTTCTAGTAGTATTTGCGAAGTTTCAAGCTGTGGAAATTTCGTGACTGATTAAGTCTGGCTTCTTGGGAATATACGAGTATTTAACACTATAGATCGATTTCTACGAGCCGTAGAACGTAAATCTCTACCATTACTTTTACTTGGGATCAGGTAGCAAACGCTACACGTAAAGATGATGGCAATTGGCTAACTCACGGGGGCGTCTGTGCTAGCAAAAAAACTTTTTAATTGGATGTGAAAAATCAAAAAGATTGTCACTTGTCATATAGGAGTATTAAAAAGTCAATGTAAAGATCCAGCGAGCAATGTTTTCACTTGATTGATCGAAGATTCGGTTGTTGATGGGTAATTATCCCGGTTGTTGATGGGCGACTCTCCCGGTTGTTGATGGGCGCTCTCCCGGTTGTTGATGGGCGACTCTCCCGGTTGTTGATGGGCGCTCTCCCGGTTGCTAATAGGCGATTCTCCCGGTTGTTGATGGGCGATTCTCTCGGTTGTTGATGGGCGATTCTCTCGGTTGTTGATGGGCGACTCTCCCGGTTGTTGATGGGCGCTCTCCCGGTTGCTAATAGGCGATTCTCCCGGTTGTTGATGGGCGATTCTCTCGGTTGTTGATGGGCGATTCTCTCGGTTGTTGATGGGCGACTCTCCCGGTTGTTGATGGGCGATTCTCCCGGTTGTTGATGGGCGATTCTCCCAGTTGTTGATGGGCGATTCTCCCGGTTGTTAATGGGCGACTCTCCCGGTTGTTGATAGGCGATTCTCTCGGTTGTTGATGGGCGATTCTCTCGGTTGTTGATGGGCGATTCTCCCGGTTGTTGATGAGCGATTCTCCCGGTTGTTGATAGGCGATTCTCTCGGTTGTTGATAGGCGATTCTCTCGGTTGTTGATGGGCGATTCTCCCGGTTGTTGATGGGCGATTCTCTCGGTTGTTGATGAGCGATTCCCTTGTTTGTTGATGTGCGATTCCCTTGTTTGTTGATGTGCGATTCCCTTGTTTGTTGATGTGCGATTCTCTCGGTTGTTGATGGGCGATTCTCTCGGTTGTTGATAGGCGATTCTCCCGGTTGTTGATGGGCGATTCTCCCGGTTTTTGATGAGCGATTCTCCCGGTTGTTGATGGGCGATTCTCCCGGTTTTTGATGAGCGATTCTCCCGGTTGTTAATTGGCGATTCCCTTGTTTGTTGTTGGGCGATTCCCTTGTTTGTTGATGGGCGATTCTCTCGCTGGATGATGAGCGATTCTCCCGGTTGTTGATGGGCGACTCTCCCGGTTGTTGATGGGCGATTCTCTCGGTTGTTGATGGGCGATTCTCCCGGTTGTTGATGGGCGATTCTCCCGGTTGTTAATGGGCGACTCTCCCGGTTGTTGATGGGTGACTCTCCCGGTTGTTGATGGGTGATTCTCCCGGTTGTTAATGGGCGACTCTCCCGGTTGTTGATGGGCGACTCTTCCGGTTGTTGATGGGTAATTATCCCGGTTGTTGATGGGTAATTATCCCGGTTGTTAATTGGCGATTCTCCCGGTTGTTGATGGGTAATTATCCCGGTTGTTAATTGGCGATTCTCCCGGTTGTTGATGGGTAATTATCCCGGTTGTTAATTGGCGATTCTCCCGGTTGTTAATTGGCGATTCTCCCGGTTGTTGATGGGCGACTCTCCCGGTTGTTAATTGGCGATTATCCCGGTTGTTGATGGGCGATTCTCCTGGTTGTTGATAGGCGATTCTCCCGGTTTCTGATGAGCGATTCTCCCGGTTGTTAATTGGCGATTCCCTGGTTTGTTGTTGGGCGATTCCCTTGTTTGTTGATGGGCGATTCCCTTGTTTGTTGATGGGCGATTCCCTTGTTTGTTGATGGGCGATTCTCTCGCTGGATGATGAGCGATTCTCCCGGTTGTTAATGGGCGATTCTCAATATCTCGGTTGTTGATGGGCGATTCTCTCGGTTTCTGTTGGGCCTTTCTTTAAATTGTTTAAGTCTGGTGGTTTAAGAGTAACTATTGACTTCTGATTATTAAATAATTTTGTATTCATGATTTTAACTCTTACTGCAAAAAAACGCTTTCAAAATGATTTTAGGGCTTGAAAGCATGTGATGCGTAGAAAAAATGGAAAGTAAATAATGGTTTGTACAGGGACGCTTCACTGTTTAGGATTCTAGACTGGATGAAATATAATTGAATTAGACACAAACCTTTGCTCATTTAACTGGACCATAGCCTATTGAAGTGAAAATTTTGCCATTGATCCTGGAAGCCAATTTAGCCTATTTGTCATTGATCCTGAAATCACTCCGCCTCCTATACGTAATTCCGAAGTTATTTTAAAAAAGGTCCAGAATCTTATCCGCCTGATGCAGTCCACCTGATGTTGTTGAAATAATTGAGTTTGAATTTAAGAATTTTGCAAGGCCAGAGCCAAAGCTTTTTTGGTCGGTTTTTACACTTAGTTAAACAGCTTAGGAAAACAATAAAGACAGCGCTGAAATGGCATTTTAACTTTTCCCTTAAGAAAGGGAATTTGTTATGCTTGTTGATCTGTTTTTGTGCAGCACTCTGTGCAACCTTGTGGAAAATTTTCAAGATTGAAAGTTGCAAATTTTTCCGACTGACAATAATCATCAGAAATCTGAATGTGAAATATTTATTATTAAAGATAAAACCACAAAACCATGTGCCTTCATCGATGCACGATGCCCTCTCACTGTTTTAAAAAATAGCTTGGGCACATTCCCTACAACAGCATAGGCGCCTCCCTACAACAGCATAGGCGCCATCCCTACAACAGCATAGGCGCCAGCCCTACAGCAGCATCGGCGCCATCCCTACAACAGCATCGGCGCCATCCCTACAACAGCATCGGCGCCAGCCCTACAGCAGCATCGGCGCCATCCCTACAACAGCATCGGCGCCATCCCTACAACAGCATCGGCGCCATCCCTACAACAGCATCGGCGCCATCCCTACAGCAGCATCGGCGCCATCCCTACAGCAGCATCGGCGCCATCCCTACAACAGCATAGGCGCCATCCCTACAACAGCATAGGCGCCATCCCTACAACAGCATCGGCGCCATCCCTACAACAGCATCGGCGCCATCCCTACAACAGCATCGGCGCCATCCCTACAACAGCATCGGCGCCATCCCTACAACAGCATCGGCGCCATCCCTACAACAGCATCGGCGCCATCCCTACAGCAGCATCGGCGCCATCCCTACAGCAGCATCGGCGCCATCCCTACAACAGCATAGGCGCCATCCCTACAACAGCATAGGCGCCATCCCTACAACAGCATCGGCGCCATCCCTACAACAGCATCGGCGCCATCCCTACAACAGCATCGGCGCCATCCCTACAGCAGCATCGGCGCCATCCCTACAACAGAATAGGCGCCATCCCTACAACAGCATCGGCGCCAGCCCTACAGCAGCATCGGCGCCATCCCTACAACAGCATCGGCGCCAGCCCTACAGCAGCATCGGTGCCATCCCTACAACAGAATAGGCGCCATCCCTACAACAGCATCGGCGCCATCCCTACAGCAGCATCGGCGCCATCCCTACAACAGCATCGGCGCCAGCCCTACAACAGCATCGGCGCCATCCCTACAACAGCATCGGCGCCATCCCTACAACAGCATCGGCGCCATCCCTACAACAGCATCGGCGCCATCCCTACAGCAGCATCGGCGCCATCCCTACAGCAGCATCGGCGCCATCCCTACAACAGCATAGGCGCCATCCCTACAACAGCATAGGCGCCATCCCTACAACAGCATAGGCGCCATCCCTACAACAGCATCGGCGCCATCCCTACAACAGCATCGGCGCCATCCCTACAACAGCATCGGCGCCATCCCTACAGCAGCATCGGCGCCATCCCTACAACAGAATAGGCGCCATCCCTACAACAGCATCGGCGCCAGCCCTACAGCAGCATCGGCGCCATCCCTACAACAGCATCGGCGCCAGCCCTACAGCAGCATCGGTGCCATCCCTACAACAGAATAGGCGCCATCCCTACAACAGCATCGGCGCCATCCCTACAGCAGCATCGGCGCCATCCCTACAACAGCATCGGCGCCAGCCCTACAGCAGCATCGGCGCCATCCCTACAACAGAATAGGCGCCATCCCTACAACAGCATCGGCGCCAGCCCTACAGCAGCATCGGCGCCATCCCTACAACAGCATCGGTGCCATCCCTACAACAGCATCGGCGCCAGCCCTACAACAGCATCGGCGCCATCCCTACAACAGCATCGGCGCCATCCCTACAACAGCATCGGCGCCATCCCTACAGCAGCATCGGCGCCATCCCTACAGCAGCATCGGCGCCATCCCTACAACAGCATAGGCGCCATCCCTACAACAGCATAGGCGCCATCCCTACAACAGCATCGGCGCCATCCCTACAACAGCATCGGCGCCATCCCTACAACAGCATCGGCGCCATCCCTACAGCAGCATCGGCGCCATCCCTACAACAGAATAGGCGCCATCCCTACAACAGCATCGGCGCCAGCCCTACAGCAGCATCGGCGCCATCCCTACAACAGCATCGGCGCCAGCCCTACAGCAGCATCGGTGCCATCCCTACAACAGCATAGGCGCCATCCCTACAACAGCATAGGCGCCATCCCTACAACAGCATCGGCGCCATCCCTACAACAGCATCGGCGCCATCCCTACAACAGCATCGGCGCCATCCCTACAGCAGCATCGGCGCCATCCCTACAACAGAATAGGCGCCATCCCTACAACAGCATCGGCGCCAGCCCTACAGCAGCATCGGCGCCATCCCTACAACAGCATCGGCGCCAGCCCTACAGCAGCATCGGTGCCATCCCTACAACAGAATAGGCGCCATCCCTACAACAGCATCGGCGCCATCCCTACAGCAGCATCGGCGCCATCCCTACAACAGCATCGGCGCCAGCCCTACAGCAGCATCGGCGCCATCCCTACAACAGAATAGGCGCCATCCCTACAACAGCATCGGCGCCAGCCCTACAGCAGCATCGGCGCCATCCCTACAACAGCATCGGTGCCATCCCTACAACAGCATCGGCGCCAGCCCTACAACAGCATCGGCGCCATCCCTACAACAGCATCGGCGCCATCCCTACAACAGCATCGGCGCCATCCCTACAGCAGCATCGGCGCCATCCCTACAGCAGCATCGGCGCCATCCCTACAACAGCATAGGCGCCATCCCTACAACAGCATAGGCGCCATCCCTACAACAGCATCGGCGCCATCCCTACAACAGCATCGGCGCCATCCCTACAACAGCATCGGCGCCATCCCTACAGCAGCATCGGCGCCATCCCTACAACAGAATAGGCGCCATCCCTACAACAGCATCGGCGCCAGCCCTACAGCAGCATCGGCGCCATCCCTACAACAGCATCGGCGCCAGCCCTACAGCAGCATCGGTGCCATCCCTACAACAGAATAGGCGCCATCCCTACAACAGCATCGGCGCCATCCCTACAGCAGCATCGGCGCCATCCCTACAACAGCATCGGCGCCAGCCCTACAGCAGCATCGGCGCCATCCCTACAACAGAATAGGCGCCATCCCTACAACAGCATCGGCGCCAGCCCTACAGCAGCATCGGCGCCATCCCTACAACAGCATCGGTGCCATCCCTACAACAGCATCGGCGCCAGCCCTACAGCAGCATCGGCGCCATCCCTACAACAGCATCGGCGCCATCCCTACAACAGCATCGGCGCCATCCCTACAACAGAATAGGCGCCATCCCTACAACAGCATCGGCGCCATCCCTACAACAGCATCGGTGCCATCCCTACAACAGCATCGGCGCCATGCCTACAACAGCATCGGCGCCATCCCTACAACAGAATAGGCGCCATCCCTACAACAGCATCGGCGCCATCCCTACAGCAGCATCGGCGCCATCTTAATAATAGAAATGGCTTTGAAATCATAAAAAAATAATATAATATTATATTTTGTTTACAATTTTCTATTATGAATTTACCAACTGTGTGGTATTTTGGCACCATTAATCAGCGATTAAAATGACCGCTTTAATTTGCGCATCGAAGTGGACAGATCCTAATTAAAAGATCAGAGAAATTTTGCCGCTATATACACCGTTAAATCAGCATGAGGCCATTATAACTGATTGTAAAATTTTGTCTGTTTGCTAAACTTATATAAAATAACATATAAGGCGGTATTTTTTAATTGATATTTACAATGGAAGCGCTAATTAAATTTTATGTCTGATTTGTGACTCTGGTAGTGGCGGTAACCATCAAATAGATAGATAAGTAATTAATTAATTATATTCACACTTAATATACTGCGGCGGCCAGGTTAGGGCTAAAGTTACGTAATAGTATGTTGTCGCCGCGTTAGTGTCAGGTGGCGGCGGCGAAGGAATTAGCGCCAATATAAATCCGCTTTATTCAGTAATTAACGTTACGGAATTCAGCGGAACACCTGGGGGGCTTGCGGACAGCAAAAACATACTATAGCTTCATTAGCTTCTCTCTCATTGGCTGTTTCCACTGTTCGATGAAAATTCCGAGAACCAATGAGCTCATAAATTCTATTGATATTTTATCAATCCACCAATCCTCAACTTGGCTCCCAAGTCGCTCATTTCTCATTGATCCCGATAAATATCGTTCAATCCACCTTACCTTAGAATCAAATTTTATAAACGTCAGTAAGATCTATCTGTATCTTACAAGCATTTTACTAGTAGCTATACTAAAACATAAAATTGTAATCTCCATGGAGACACCGGCCGATGCCATCTACAGCAATTTCGCCGCTGCATCGCTTGAAAGAAGGTAACTAAATTTATTTGCTGGAATTGTCTCTAACTCTCCCAACATGATGTTAGATGAATTTGCACAGTAGCATCAATTTATCCCACGATTTGCATTCCAGGCTGCAATGCAAGCGTCGGCCAACCCCGCTGCTTCGACCTCCGGGACCAGTGCAGCGGCCTCTCAGCAGTCCCTGCGGCACCCCCGTACTTGGCTGTCGAAGGCATCGCTCAGCTGCTCTCGGCTGCTCCGCCTACACAATGCCGCCGCAGTCGCCCCAGTCGACGCCAAGTCGCATAGCAACTAATCCTCGATGCCGACGACGACGCCCGGAGCAGCTAGGCGTTGCCATGGCAACAACACCCGCGACGCCAAAGCAAAGTCTGCCGACGTCGGAACAAACGACAGCCGGAAGCGGCTGGACGCTCAAACGACTGGCCGGCAGGATTCGTCGGACAATCAGCTCGACGGAAGCGCCCGCCGCTATTGAACCGACGGACAGAAAACCGTCGGCGGCATTTCAACGACTGCTCCGGCAGATTGTCGGCGCGTCTGGCGGGCGAATCCTCAAACTGCATCCGGACGGCTCCAGGACTATTCGAATTCAACGGCCGATTGGGGGACGCTTCGGTTTCTATGTTGCCAAGGAGATGCGTGGAGGTGAGTGAGAACAAAAAGGCGGTTTAATTAACCTACACAACCTTATTAACGATCCCCTGGTTTCCCGAGCATCTTCTTTGGCTCTTAGATTATTCCCTAAAATTTTTTAATAACATGAAAATAATTCAGCCCCAAAAAACAAGATTCCCATATTCGCAAGTTCTTACGTAACCACTGGATGGGCGGGCGGTAGGCTATAGCTTGAAAGTTTTTGGCAGCCAACCAAACAAAGACTTACTTATAAACAAAATTCGAGTAGCTAGTAGGAACAAAGACTTGCCGGCAGACACTGCAGTGTCGCGTGTGGGATGAAAAAAAATTCAATATTAAACAACTTGCCTTAGGGGGGTTTCAACTTGAGCAGCTCGAGCAATGAGGTTGGTGGCCAACTGTCCAGTTATATTATAATTAGAAATTTCACAGTCACGAATATTTGACGCATAGTGGACCTTTTGATGTCACCAAACCGCTAGATCTATACATATAACACTTGGCTAGTTGCCAGGTCACGATAATTAAGATAAAGACAAAGACATACACAAAGATCCGTAGGGGGGGGGGCAGGTTGCTAGATCCTCCCCAACGTCTGGACAATATATCTCGTTCGATCCTCCCACAGATCTGATACTCACAAGATTTCACGATTCAACATCGCAGCAGCGCTGCCGAGGACTACTATCGTCAGGTGACAGAATCCTGGAGCTCGAGGGCGTCCCGGCGAGCCAGCTGGGTTTGGCCGACATCCGCGCCCGTCTTGCGCATCGGTGCAGCCTGCGACTGCGTGTTGTTTGAACTTTCGAGGCGCATTTTAGTACTTTTTCTCTGCTTGAAACCTACTGTTAGTAGGGTGTGCACGCATAACTGTAAAAATTTGCTTGTGAACTTTTTTTTGAAAAAGTAACAACGATTGTCCACTTTATGTAAATATAATATTGTTTTCCTATTGTTGATATGTTCTTAGCCTATGTTATAACGAAGTTCAGAGGACTGCATCAATCAACATCAATTGAAAAATAAATTGCTTTCACTTGACTTTACACTTTTTTATCTGTCAAAGTTCTTCAATTTGACACCTCGATCAGAAAAGTATCCATCGACGTTAAACTTTGCCCGCTAGAATTCGACAAAACTCGGCAATTTTTTAAAACCTGCAATTATCGCTTGTAGGCGGAGCGCCAAACCTGCATGGCTGCCCCAATTTTTGCTGTTATGCAAGCTCAATTGCAAGGGGCGGCCGCTCTCTCAATAGATAAGTGCCAGTAAAAAATCTCCTCTGTGCTGAGCTGCTTCTTTTTTCTGATCCAATTAAGCTGAGCAAATCTGCAAACGGTTCGTTCGGTTTCTGATGGATTGACTGGTCAGTCCAGACGGTTAATCAATCAAGTTGAGCCTCCTGACACCTCATTATCACTTTGCTTTGACACTTCGTCTGCCTCCGCTTGTCTGTTCAGGATGACATTTTCGGGCTTATTTAGTTTGTTTGTTGCCTAATCTATCTATCTATCAATCTATCAATCTATCAATCTATCAATCTATCAATCTATCTATCTATCTATCTATCTATCTATCTATCTATCTATCTATCTATCTATCTATCTATCTATCTATCTATCTATCTATCTATCTATCTATCTATCTATCTATCTATCTATCTATCTATCTATCTATCTATCTATCTATCTATCTATCTATCTATCTATCTATCTATCTATCTATCTATCTATCTATCTATCTATCTATCTATCTATCTATCTATCTATCTATCTATCTATCTATCTATCTATCTATCTATCTATCTATCTATCTATCTATCTATCTATCTATCTATCTATCTATCTATCTATCTATCTATCTATCTATCTATCTATCTATCTATCTATCTATCTATCTATCTATCTATCTATCTATCTATCTATCTATCTATCTATCTATCTATCTATCTATCTATCTATCTATCTATCTATCTATCTATCTATCTATCTATCTATCTATCTATCTATCTATCTATCTATCTATCTATCTATCTATCTATCTATCTATCTATCTATCTATCTATCTATCTATCTATCTATCTATCTATCTATCTATCTATCTATCTATCTATCTATCTATCTATCTATCTATCTATCTATCTATCTATCTATCTATCTATCTATCTATCTATCTATCTATCTATCTATCTATCTATCTATCTAACTCTCTATCATCTGCCTAACTATCTGTTTATCGAAAATTCGTAATTAGAAATCTTGCGTGTTAAATGTTAGCAGCATCATATTAAAAAAACTATGTTCACTCACGCAACTCAGTCTCAGTATGGCTCTATGCTACGGGTAGTTAGACAGAGTTATATTGCCTCGGGCTACAACTCCCGAGTATGCTTCAGTGAAGTGTTTTACTTCATAGCTTGAACAGCATTCAGAGATTGATCAAGCGTAAACGCCAAGGAATGCTATTAATTTAGTCTCGCTAACATTAAAAAAGCCAAATGAAAAAATTCTGAACGGTAATTGAAATCCGACATATTGTAGCTAACCAGTCTTCAGTTATCGACATGTGGCAGTCATTTGAAGCCCGTCCCATAACTACATCAGAATTTCTCCTTTACCCAGCCAATACCCACAATGCGTATGTGCTGCAAGTTGAGACTATCTATTATTCGATCCCATTGATGTAAATCTACACAATCAAGTTCGGGAATTTTTCTTAGGAAAAAAACCTTGAAATAACCTTGAAAAGGAGATATAGATAAGGAAGCTCGTTGCCATGGTCAGTTAGGCAGGCTTCAAATTTTGATTGTCATTCTTTCTGCTTTTTTGTTGAAGACCTTATCAGAGACTGCATTATGGCTCGCACCTGGTCTTACCAGGTTGAGATAATTCATAGAGATAGGCCTATGTAGGGGAGTCGAAATCCCAGGCAGGTGTAAACCCCTAAGTATTAAAAATTTCTATTAACTAAAACGCATTCCTGTTATATACTTAGCAAGCATTTTCAGTTTGCTAAAAATAACTGGGATTCATTCAAAATGATCAGCTCTTTTACTATTGTTCGGTTTGTTTGTCTTGGACAAACATTCCTGTAATGCAGATTTAGTGTCTGGTAGGTCGGTTAAACAAATACGAGTATGAGGGTCCAACGCAATGTTTTTTAGGTTAATTTGTTTTTTTTGTCTCCAGACAAGAAAGATTTCAAATGATTAGTAAAAAATTGTGCAGTAGCGGTGAATCTATTGAAATTATTTGTCAAATTTGGTCCTTGCCCAACTCAAAATTCCCAGATTTTAATCTTCACCATCATTCGTTTTATTGTTAAGAATGACGTTGATGATGTTTGCCTATGTGCAATTTCTCGACAGGGATACCTCGCTATAAGGCTCCGATGCAGTAAGCTTGACAATGGCATTTTTGTGGATTGGAATTCCTACGAAATGGCCCGTATCTCAGCGTCAAATTTCAAAACTTTTGGTGCTAGCTAGCCAATCTCCCTCTCCCACTCTCATCTCCCTCTCCCACTCTCATCTCCCTCTCCCACTCTCATCTCCCTCTCCCACTCTCATCTCCCTCTCCCACTCTCATCTCCCTCTCCCACTCTCATCTCCCTCTCCCACTCTCATCTCCCTCTCCCACTCTCATCTCCCTCTCCCACTCTCATCTCCCTCTCCCACTCTCATCTCCCTCTCCCACTCTCATCTCCCTCTCCCACTCTCATCTCCCTCTCCCACTCTCATCTCCCTCTCCCACTCTCATCTCCCTCTCCCACCTTCATCTCCCTCTCCCACTCTCATCTCCCTCTCCCACTCTCATCTCCCTCTCCCACTCTCATCTCCCTCTCCCACTCTCATCTCCCTCTCCCACTCTCATCTCCCTCTCCCACTCTCATCTCCCTCTCCCACTCTCATCTCCCTCTCCCACCTTCATCTCCCTCTCCCACTCTCATCTCCCTCTCCCACCTTCATCTCCCTCTCCCACTCTCATCTCCCTCTCCCACTCTCATCTCCCTCTCCCACTCTCATCTCCCTCTCCCACTCTCATCTCCCTCTCCCACTCTCATCTCCCTCTCCCACTCTCATCTCCCTCTCCCACTCTCATCTCCCTCTCCCACTCTCATCTCCCTCTCCCACTCTCATCTCCCTCTCCCACTCTCATCTCCCTCTCCCACTCTCATCTCCCTCTCCCACTCTCATCTCCCTCTCCCACTCTCATCTCCCTCTCCCACTCTCATCTCCCTCTCCCACTCTCATCTCCCTCTCCCACTCTCATCTCCCTCTCCCACTCTCATCTCCCTCTCCCACTTCATCTCCCTCTCCCACTCTCATCTCCCTCTCCCACTCTCATCTCCCTCTCCCACTCTCATCTCCCTCTCCCACTCTCATCTCCCTCTCCCACTCTCATCTCCCTCTCCCACTCTCATCTCCCTCTCCCACTCTCATCTCCCTCTCCCACCTTCATCTCCCTCTCCCACTCTCATCTCCCTCTCCCACTCTCATCTCCCTCTCCCACTCTCATCTCCCTCTCCCACCTTCATCTCCCTCTCCCACTCTCATCTCCCTCTCCCACTCTCATCTCCCTCCCCCACTCTCATCTCCCTCCCCCACTCTCATCTCCCTCTCCCACTCTCATCTCCCTCTCCCACCTTCATCTCCCTCTCCCACTCTCATCTCCCTCTCCCACTCTCATCTGCCTCTCCCACTCTCATCTCCCTCTCCCACTCTCATCTCCCTCTCCCACCTTCATCTCCCTCTCCCACTCTCATCTCCCTCTCCCACTCTCATCTCCCTCTCCCACCTTCATCTCCCTCTCCCACTCTCATCTCCCTCTCCCACTCTCATCTCCCTCTCCCACTCTCATCTCCCTCTCCCACTCTCATCTCCCTCTCCCACTCTCATCTCCCCTTTCTCCCCTATCCCACTCTCGTATCTCTCCCTGTCCCTTCGCTTTCAGCGGTTTATAAATACAAGAAGACTTAGCAGCAAGGAGCGACAAAAAACGCTAATGCCAGGATGAAAGTTCGTTCGCTGTTAAGATCCAGTTTTACTGAACTTCTCCAAACGAAAGACTTTTTTAGCGCCCTTGATCTAGTTATTGATTTCGTAATCATGGTCAAAACAAGGACGACTAGAGCATATATATATATGCTCTAGTCGTCCTTGGGTCAAAATTACAATTATTTTGTTAGCTTTTAGTAATTAATGTTGATACGAGTCATTAAACATTAAATCAGTCGGTAATTAGTCAGTAGTATGTAAAGGATGTCACATAAAAATTAATTCAGGAAAAAATAAAACAAGAAAAATTTCACTATGTTACAGACCCGTGTATAACAGCTATCTTACAGACCCGTGTCTATCAGCGATGTTACAGACCTGTGTCTAACAGAAATCTCACAGACCCGTGTCTAACAGCTATCTCACAGACCTGTGTCTAACAGAAATCTCACAGACCCGTGTCTAACAGCTATCTTACAGACCCGTGTCTAACAGCTATCTTACAGACCCGTGTCTAACAGCTATCTTACAGACCCGTGTCTAACAGCTATCTTACAGACCCGTGTCTAACAGCTATCTTACAGACCCGTGTCTAACAGCTATCTTACAGACCCGTGTCTAACAGCTATCTTACAGACCCGTGTCTAACAGCTATCTCACAGACCCGTGTCTAACAGCTATCTCACAGACCCGTGTCTAACAGCTATCTCACAGACCCGTGTCTAACAGCTATCTTACAGACCCGTGTCTAACAACGATGTTACAGACCCGTGTCTAACAGCTATCTTACAGACCCGTGTCTAACAGCTATCTAACAGACCCGTGTCTAACAGCTATCTCACAGACCCGTGTCTAACAGCTATCTTACAGACCCGTGTCTAACAGAAATCTCACAGACCCGTGTCTAACAGCTATCTAACAGACCCGTGTCTAACAGCTATCTCACAGACCCGTGTCTAACAGCTATCTTACAGACCCGTGTCTAACAGCTATCTTACAGACCCGTGTCTAACAGCTATCTTACAGACCCGTGTCTAACAGCTATCTTACAGACCCGTGTCTAACAGCTATCTTACAGACCCGTGTCTAACAGCTATCTTACAGACCCGTGTCTAACAGCTATCTCACAGACCCGTGTCTAACAGCTATCTTACAGACCCGTGTCTAACAGCTATCTTACAGACCCGTGTCTAACAACGATGTTACAGACCCGTGTCTAACAGCTATCTCACAGACCCGTGTCTAACAGCTATCTTACAGACCCGTGTCTAACAGCAATCTCACAGACCCGTGTCTAACAGCTATCTTACAGACCCGTGTCTAACAGCTATCTTACAGACCCGTGTCTAACAGCTATCTTACAGACCCGTGTCTAACAGCTATCTTACAGACCCGTGTCTAACAGCTATCTTACAGACCCGTGTCTAACAGCTATCTTACAGACCCGTGTCTAACAGCTATCTTACAGACCCGTGTCTAACAACGATGTTACAGACCCGTGTCTAACAGCTATCTCACAGACCCGTGTCTAACAGCTATCTTACAGACCCGTGTCTAACAGCTATCTTACAGACCCGTGTCTAACAGCTATCTTACAGACCCGTGTCTAACAGCTATCTTACAGACCCGTGTCTAACAGCTATCTTACAGACCCGTGTCTAACAACGATGTTACAGACCTGTGTCTAACAGCAATCTCACAGACCCGTGTCTAACAGCTATCTTACAGACCCGTGTCTAACAACGATGTTACAGACCTGTGTCTAACAGCTATCTTACAGACCCGTGTCTAACAACGATGTTACAGACCTGTGTCTAACAGCAATCTCACAGACCCGTGTCTAACAGATATCTTACAGACCCGTGTCTAACAACGATGTTACAGACTTGTGTCTAACAGCTATCTCACAGACCCGTGTCTAACAGATATCTTACAGACCCGTGTCTAACAACGATGTTACAGACCCGTGTCTAACAGCTATCTCACAGACCCGTGTCCAACAGATATCTAACAAATTTGTGTCTAACAGCTATCTTACAGATTCGTGTATAAGAGCTATCTTACAGACCCTTGTCTATGGGTATTTGAATGGGTATTTCAAATATTTGGATAGACAATATCCAATGCCCTCTATTTGATTACGAGAGAGCTGAGTATACATAAATTAATGGAAAATCTCTTGGACCATAACGTGGCTTCGTGTGCTATATGCAGTGCTGCGGAGAGACAAAATTGACTTGAATAACTTTGCATATCGGCATGAGAAAGTGGTGGTGGGTTGGAGGCGGTATTATTTAGCTGAACTGACAGCAAAAATCTGTCAGTCTTCTAGCCAAGAACGAGGTGCCCTCTGCCTTCATGCACTTATGTTTACTGGTTAGGGGTTTTAGGCAGAAACTGGTTTTCTTAGTAAGTGAATAAATAGAAAATACCAGCTTTTCTTCTACGGTTTATTTAATATTCTAATATGTAGCTGACCTTTGTTTGCTTATAAGTTTACAGTGCATGACGTGTGTGTTCATATACTTGACATGACTGATTTGCAGATACGTTTGATGACTGTTTATGACTTTTTTAGAGGCATCTCTCAATCAATAGGGACTCCTCCGACTACCAGTGACTCAATTATACCACCTCTGACTCAACTATACCACCTAATGACTCAATTATACCACCTCTGACTCAATTATACCACCTCTGACTCAATTATACCACCTCTGACTCAATTACACCACCTCTGACTCAATTATACCACGTCTGACTCAATTATACCACGTCTGACTCAATTATATCACCTCTGACTCATTTATACCACCTCTGACTCAATTATACCACCTCTGACTCAATTACACCACCTCTGACTCAATTACACCACCTCTGACTCAATTATACCACGTCTGACTCAATTATACCACGTCTGACTCAATTATATCACCTCTGACTCATTTATACCACCTCTGATTCTATTATTCTATTCTAAAAAACCTCTAACTCAATTATATTGCCGCTGACTCTATTACAACAATTTAACACCTTGCTCTAAACATAACACCTTTGTGACATTTTTATAGTCTGCTTTGTGTAGGCTCTCTGTCACATTTACAGCATCTCTGATTATTTAAGGATCTCTGTGACCCCTACTGTGACCAAACTAAATTCCCTAGCCAAATTTAACACTGCCAACATGCAGACACGGCGGATATGGAATCGAGCAAAAGGATGGAAAATTTCCGGAGTTGTTGCAAAGCAAGAGTCTGGTTTTAACGTTCATTTTTTGGCTTTATTATAAGCTAAATTACAAAACGATGATTTAAGATTCTTTGACGGAAAAACTTAAAAACAAAAAAAAGAAAAATGATTATTTACGAGCCTTTTCACGGCCTCGACTGAGGTCACCCACTACCATGGCTTGCACCGCTCTTCTGACAAATCTTTCACTTGTCAATTTCACTTATCTCTACCGTGGCACAAAATCAAATTATTTTCTTTCTTAGTCAAAGGGTGTGGCCCTATAGCAAGCTATGAATAAAAACAGCATTTACTGTATATTATTTAAATATAGTCATATTGACTCAGCAGGTTGACTCCCAGAACCTCTAATCTTTAGTACAGTATAGATTAAAACAGTAATTCAGTAACGACTGCAATCTTGTAGGATAGGCCTTCGATGTATCCTGTAGCGGCTAGAACTGAGCTACAAGATCTAGCTAGGAATGAATGTTCGTTTTTTTCTAATTAAATTCATGGATTGTTTATCTACATGGCGAATGAGCTTTGCACTTTAAAGGGAAGAAAACTATACATTTATGAGCTATCAATCGCTAAAAATCAGCTAGAAAACTTTAGAAATTATTTCAGCAAATATTATTCAGCATTTTTTTGTCAGGGCTCCCATTTCAACATCCCTTGATCCAGTGCTCCCCTATTTCAGCATCCTCTGATTCAGTTCTCTCCTATTTCAGCATCCCCTGATCCAGTTCTCCCCTATTTCAGCATCCTCTGATTCAGTTCTCCCCTATTTCAGCATCCTCTGATTCATTTCTCACCTATTTCAGCACCCTCTGATTCAGTTCTCCCCTATTTCAGCATCCTCTGATTCATTTCTCACCTATTTCAGCATCCCTTGATTCAGTTCTCCCCTATTTCAGCATCCCTTGATTCAGTTCTCCCCTATTTCAGCATCCCTTGATTCAGTTCTCCCCTATTTCAGCATCCCCTGATTCAGTTCTCCCCTATTTCAGCATCCCTTGATTCAGTGCATCCCTTTAACGCGTCTCATTTTTCTTCTTTTTCTACTTCCCCGATTCATTTTCGCAGAGCTTTGTGTCACATTCACCTTGTGTGACCCCATACTCTTTAGGCTGGTTTTCACTCGCACTCCATTGCTTAACTCAGGTATTGCTTAACACTCCGTGGCACAGAATCATGTACGTTGGCAATCAGCCATGTGCAATTGTATGCCTTATCAGTACAGTGCCATCTAACAGCACTGCGCTATATGAGTCGCTTTGAAAGCCAAGTAATAAAATAGCCGCTTGCACAAGTGCAAAATAGCAACTACATTAACTCTGTCGCACCTCTTAATATAATACGGAGCAGAACTGTGTGCACTGCACAAATCTAGATTTATAGTTGATTGATGCCAAGTTTAGAGTTTAGCGTGTGTGCCTAACCGACTTTCACCCACTGTATTAAGCCCTTATCTTGCGCATTTCTGGCTAGTTTTCAAACCAACTTTCAATTTTTTTTAAAAACCAACTCTGAGTGACAGCTGCTGCTGGCTGCCATCAAATTATCGAATCGAAATATGTAAGTTTTCTGACTTTTTTGTCACCTGGCTTGATTGGTTTGCATTGTAAAACTGATGCGACACTGCCATAGCTAAGCCTAATATGTCCGCCTGACCGTCAGAAAGAAGGGAATGATTGACACTTTTATTAAGTTTAACAGTCTGTCATTCATTCTGCCAGTGCATGCCTGTCAGTAAGTCTGCCTGTCTGTATATTTTTCAGTCTGTCTATCTATCTGCCTGTCTGTCTGCTTGTCTGTCTGTCTGTCTGTCTGTCTGTCTGTCTGTCTGTCTGTTTGTCTGTCTGTCTGTCTGTCTGTCTGTCTGTCTGTCTGTTTGTCTGTCTGTCTGTCTGTCTGTCTGTCTGTCTGTCTGTCTGACTGTCTGTCTGTATATGTCTGTCTGTCTGTCTGTCTATCTGTCTATCTGTCTGTCTGTCTGTCTATCTTTCTGTCAGTCAGTCAGTCAGTCAGTCAGTCAGTCAGTCAGTCAGTCAGTCAGTCAGTCAGTCAGTCAGTCAGTCAGTCAGTCAGTCTGTCAGTCTGTCAGTCTGTCAGTCTGTCTATCTGTCTGTCTGTCAGTCTATCTGTCTGGCTGTCAGCCTGTCTATCTGTGATTCAGTCTACATTTCTGTCTGTCTGTCTATCCGTATTTTTCACGCCAAGCTTTGCATAATTTTTTGATCTGTTTTAAAGAAGTTGTGAAAGTTCTCAAGAATATTTCCCATAATTTTTTCTATTTTAAATGTCAATTAACTATAGATTTTTCAAGGTAAAAAATATTTTCGCTGCGTGAATACGCACCCCGTCTTATTGGCTGTAGCTTTAAGCGCTAACAAAAATTGGTTTTGCTTTTCTTATAAAGACACAGTTCTATTGCATACCTAAGTGACAGCCACCTCATTCGCAGGTAGATTTTCCATTAAAAAATAATTTTTTCTGTTGTTTTTTAGATTATCAAATTAAAACCACCCTATTTCCTCATTCCAGAAAGTTGTTGCCAATAATTTTGGAATCATAATATAAACAAGCGACGGTCATTGTAAACCAGTTAAAACGATTTTTTTCTAACACGCCAATGACTAACCGAGTAAGGAACCCACTGGAATGGTACGATTATTTGGTATTCGGCCTGGTGTTAGCCATCTCCGGCGGTGTTGGAATATTCTTTGCATTCAGGGCTCGACGGAACACCACCCAGGAGGAGTACTTGCTGGCTAGCAAGCAGCTGACTGTGGGGCCGATAGCCTTGTCACTGTTGGCTAGTTTCATCTCGGCCATCACTCTGCTTGGTGAGGATTTTGTGTGCGCGGGATTTTGGCCATAGACTATTGATGCAATAATGTTCTGTTTTTGCTCTTCATAAGCGACAGATGTGTTTAGATTATTAGGAGTTAACAACGAATGTTTGTCGCCTATTTAGTCAACAACGGTGTCTGTCTGTCTGCCTGTCTGTCTGCCTGTCTGTCTGTCTGTCTGTCTGTCTGTCTGTCTGTCTCTGTGTCTGTCTGTCTGTCTGGCTGTCTGTCTGTCTGTCTGTCTGTCTGTCTGTCTGTCTGTCTGTTTGTGTCTGTCTGTCTGTCTGTCTGTCTGTCTGTCTGTCTGTCTGTGTTTGTCTGTCGGTCTGCCTGTCTGTGTGTCTGTCTGTCTATCTGCCTGTCTATCTGTCTCTCTGTATAACGTCTTGTCTGTCTCTATAACTGTCTGTATCTGTTTGACCGAATTTCTGTGTGTCTGTAACTTCAGTGCGTAATTTACTGATTTAAGAATCTAATATAAAATAAATTAAACCTAACATAAGGCCAAGCAGTTATGTGATAAAAAATCTCACCCACACAGGCACACCCTCAGAGATCTATGTGTACGGCACACAGTACGTGTGGATCGGTGTATCCTACTTATTTGTTATAATCGCCGCCAACGAGATTTTCATCCCAGTGTTTCACCGGCTGCGGGTGAACACCTCTTATCAGTATTTGCGAATCCGATTTCACAAGTGCGTTCAGATAGCGGGATCAATCAGCTTCTGCGTACAGATGGTACTGTACATGGGCATCGTGATTTACGCTCCGTCTTTGGCTCTCAGTCAAGGTGAGAACGCAGTATTTTAATTTTAATCTAGATTGGATAATGAGGTGCGGTGTACATAGATTTTGACTTAGCTGCATTTAAATTTACAATTTAGCTGTAAATTACATTCGAGCTTATATTAAAGTTACTGTAGACAGAACCTAGAAAAGCTGTAGATAGGCTGTATATTTCACGTAAATTTGTAACATATTGGCTATAGTTATATGATAGATTGTCTGTAGATTTACAACACGTTGGCTGTAGATATATGATACATTGGCTGTAGATTTATAACAGGTTGGCTGTAGATATATGATAGATTGGCTGTAGATTTATAACAGGTTGGCTGTAGATTTATGATAGATTAGCTGTAGATTCATAACATGTTAGCTGTAGATATATGATAGACTAGCTGTAGGTTTATAACAGGTTAGCTGTAGACATATGATAGATTGTCTGTAGATTTATAACAGGTTGGCTGTAGACATATGATAGATTGTCTGTAGATTTATAACAGGTTGGCTGTAGATATGTGATAGATTGGCTGTAGATTTGTAACAGGTTAGCTGTGGATATATGATAGATTGTCTGTAGATTTGTAACAGGTTAGCTGTAGATATATAATAGATTGTCTGTAGATTTGTAACAGGTTAGCTGTAGATGTCTGATAGATTGTCTGTAGATTTGTAACAGGTTAGCGGTAGATATATGATAGATTGTCTGTAGATTTATAACAGGTTAGCTGTAGATATATTATAGATTGTCTGTAGATTTATAAAAGGTTAGCTGTAGATATATAATAGATTGGCTATAGAATTTTTCTACCTACTTTATAATTCAACCATTTTTTTCCAAAGTAACCGGATTCAACGTGTGGATAGCAGTAGTATCAATTGGTCTTGTTGCAACTTTCTACACTAGCATTGTGAGTTGAATACTTTTGGTTTTAAAGCGAAAAATTTATTGCTTCATTGTTGTTTCATTGTACTATCTTTTTCGCAACTACTTTTGGTAACCAGGGCGGCATCAAGGCAGTTGTTTGGACTGACGTGTTCCAAATTGTCATGATGCTGACTGGCCTGCTAGCCACTCTAATTCGCGGCGTTATTTATATTGGCGGTTTCGGAGTCATGTGGGATCGCGCTCAACAAGGAGGCAGAATTGAGTTTTTTAAGTGAGTTTTTTTGTAGACTAAATCAGCGAGTTGTCTTGGATGACAATATAGAAATGAATAGCGCATTTTTCTACTGATAGTAGTGTTATAAAAATAGTTTGAGTTAATTTCCCTGAAAGTTAAAATTAATCATTTACGAAAAGAAGTCTTGGCGCCTCCTAGCCAGGAGTCTTGGCGCCTCCTAGCCAGGAGTCTTGGCGCTTCCTAGGCAGAAGTCTTGGCGCCCCTAGCCAGGAGTCTTGGCGCTTCCTAGCCAGGAGTCTTGGCGCTTCCTAGCCAGGAGTCTTGGCGCTTCCTTGGCAGAAGTCTTGGCGCCCCTTGACCAGGAGTCTTGGCGCCCCTTGACCAGGAGTCTTGGCGCCCCTTGACCAGGAGTCTTGGCGCCCCTTGACCAGGAGTCTTGGCGCCCCTTGACCAGGAGTCTTGGCGCCCCTTGACCAGGAGTCTTGGCGCCCCTTGACCAGGAGTCTTGGCGCCCCTTGACCAGGAGTCTTGGCGCCCCTTGACCAGGAGTCTTGGCGCCCCTTGACCAGGAGTCTTGGCGCCCCTTGACCAGGAGTCTTGGCGCCTCCTAGGCAGAAGTCTTGGCGCCACGTGGAACAATCCCCTATAAAAAGTTTTAGCGCCCCCAAGAAAAATTTTTGGCGCCCCATGAAAAATTTTTGGCGCCCCATGAAAAATTCTTGACGCCCCTTAGCCAGGAGTCTTGGCGCCCCCTAACCAGCAGCTTTGGCGCCCCATAGCTAGGAGTCTTGGCGCCCCCTAGAAAACATCTTGGCGCCCCTAGACAAAATCTTGGCACCCCCTAGAAAAAATCTTGGCGCCCCCTAGAAAAAATCTTGGCGCCCCCTAGAAAAAATCTTGGCGCCCCCTAGAAAAAGTCTTTGCGCCCGCTAGAAAAATCTTGGCGCCCCGTAGCCAGAAGTCTTCGCCCCGCCTGAGATGTGAGATGTGGCACTCCCCAATCAGAAATCCCAGCTCATGCCAATGGTATTGCCAACGCTATAATTATCACAGAACAGTTCGCAAACCCATTTTCACCAACTTATTAACAGCCTGTCTTTCGACCCAACGGAGCGTCACACGCTGTGGACTCAGCTGGTAGCCAACACATTCGTTTGGCTGTCAATCTACGGCATCAATCAGACAATGGTGCAACGCTGTCTGAGTTTAAGTTCACTTCGCCAAATCAAACTGTAAGTAATTGTCAGTAGGTATTCATTGCGTTTATGAATGGTGAAACAGTGGTAAAACTTAATCTAATTGACTGGCCACCATTAAAGCGCCTACTGGATCAACTTGCCCGGCCTGATCACACTGATGATGATGTGCTCAATCTGCGGCATGGTGATCTTTGCGGCGTACGGCAGCTGCGATCCTCTGCTAGCTAAGGACATAACGGCAAACGATCAGGTTTGATTTTTTTTCTAATGGCAAAATATTTGTAAGATGCTACTGAAAGTATGCATGCGTTAATTGAAACTCAAAAATGCTAATTTTATGCATTATTAAACTTTCCAGCTGATGCCCCTATTTGTAATGGACGTTCTGTACGCGTTTCCACCGCTGCCGGGAGTTTTTGTGGCGTCAATATTTAGCGGCGCGTTGAGGTGAATATATATATTAGATTGTACATTCCAATGTACAGTGCTAGAGCGCACGAGCGGGGGGAGACAGATAAGACATAGACAGCAATAAGCTACGAGCCGTAAAAACTTAACGATGTACGGTAATTAGGATAGAAAAACTTAGTCACTGCTAGTCACAGATAGCACCCTTATATTTTAACCAATCAGAGCCCGCCTTGATGAAAACGCTTGTTGCATTGTTCAAACAGCTAAATTGATGTTTTTTTAACTGTCTGAGAAACAGTTTAGAGTGATTTTTATCAGTGGTCACGTGACCTGGTGAAGTTCTCTAATGTACAATTGTGCTGCCAATCATATTTTGACTTTATATTATATTCATCCATCTGCATTAACAATGCAGCACAGTTTCATCAGGCGTTAATTCGCTGGCCTCAGTCACCGTGAATGACATTCTTGATCGAGCATTGATCAACTATACCGAGAAAAAGAAGACATTATTATGTAAAATTATCGGTTAGTAATGTTCCATGCTTTACTTGCTTATTATATAGATCATCTTGCTTAATTGAGTAAAAATTTTTTATGTTTCGTTGAAAATGTCTGGAATTTTTCAGCCGCTGTCTACGGACTGACTAGCTTAGCTTTTGCCGCCTTAGCATCCGTGATGGGACCCGTACTTCAGGTGCGAGCTTTGCAATTATTGGGTAAATGTAGGAAAAATTAGATTATGCCCAAATATGCTGATCTGGCTGTGAACATAGGGCTGGGTCAGCTTAGAGGAGTCAGGAGTGTCAGTCAAGTTGGCTGTGACAGCTTAGAGAGGAGTCAGGAGTGTCAGTCAAGTTGGCTGTACCAGCTTAGAGGAGTCAGGAGTGTCAGTCAAGTTGGCTGTGTCAGCTTAGAGGAGTCAGGAGTGTCAGTCAAGTTGGCTCTGTCAGCTTAGAGGAGTCAGGAGTGTCAGTTAAGTTGACTGTGTCAGCTTAGAGGAGTCAGGAGTGTCAAGGAAGTTGACTGTGTCAGCTTAGAGGACTCAGGAGTGTCAGTCAAGTTGGCTGTGTCAGTTTAGAGGAGTCAGGAGTGTCAGTCAAGTTGGCTGTGTCAGCTTAGAGGAGTCAGGAGTGTCAGTCAAGTTGGCTGTGTCAGAGAAGGAGCAGAGAGTAAAACTGCTTTTTTCAAAAGCATTCAAGCATGGGATAATTTCCTTTGTCCACCATTGTACCTACAGGCTGCTCTGGGAATTTTTGGCATGGTTGGCGGCCCACTTCTGGGCGTGTTCACTCTGGGAATGTTCTTCCGCGTCGCCAATTGGAAGGTGAAAAATTACGGATTTAATTGTTTTGATTCGCTTTCTTCACTACTAAAGTACCCTATTTATGAAACATTGCAAACTGTTTTGAATACAGGGGGCGCTGGCTGGTCACCTGGTCAGCCAGATTCTGGTCTTCTGGATCGGTTTCGGCTATTATGTCCACGGAGTTCAAGCGCCTACTAAGCCGATGTTTACTTACAATTGCACGACTAATACTACTCAGACTACTGCTATTTTTCACAGTAGTATCTCCAGCGTGGCGACTCCACTACCAACTACTGTAGTGCAAAGGTAGATAGTAGTTTGATTAGCTTCTACGCTTAGGAAAGATTAACTAGTTTTAATTCTACAACTCGCATAAATTTCAGTGAGCGGTACATTCTGCCAGTGTACAAAGTTTCCTACACTTGGTACGCAATGTACGGATGGCTAGCAGCTATACTAGTGGGTCTTATTGTCAGCCTGTTGACGAGAGGTGAGTCTGACATCATTTCCTGGCCTAGAATTTCTTGAGGGCGACGTCTTCTATTGTTACGAAACTTCTAAAATAAAAAAATTAAGCTGTTTTTTATAATTTACGCTCGTATTTAAGTTACCGTAAAAAGTACCCATCGAAGATGAATTTTGACACACGACTTTTCTTATGGAATCTCAGCTGGGTGGACTGATGCAATGCGGGGCTAAGTGCCTTGCTAAAAGGAACACATTGTATCCTAGAGACTTAAATTGCCGTCTTAAGATTTAATATTTTCATATTTATTTAATGGCGAAAAACTTTAAAAAAATTGTAGACAGACAGGCCGAACAGAGAATACCAAGGGACTACTTCACCCCAATGGTGCGTCATTTTATGAAGCCAACGCTTGAGGATATTCAGCGCCAGTTGAACCACGAGAAGGCGCAGCAGGAAAACGATGCGGACAAGGCGGTCACAATTCTTAGGGAGGATCCTGAGCACAATGGCAGATACGAGTTTTCCATGGCTTCAGAAGATCCGGTATGAACTTTGTGATGCTGGCTGTTTGAAGCAGCAAAGTGGGTCTGACAGTGTCTTCTGGTTCTCAGCTGTTTGTGTCTGTCACATCGTGTCTTCTGGTTCTCAGCTGTTTGTGTCTGCCACATCGTGTCTTCCGGTTCTCATCTGTTTGTGTCTGTCACATCGTGTCTTCCGGTTCTCAGCTGTTTGTGTCTGCCACATCGTGTCTTCTGGTTCTCAGCTGTTTGTGTCTGTCACATCGTGTCTTCTGGTTCTCAGCTGTTTGTGTCTGCCACATCGTGTCTTCCGGTTCTCAGCTGTTTGTGCCTGTCACATCGTGTCTTCCGGTTCTCAGCTGTTTGTGTCTGTCACATCGTGTCTTCTGGTTCTCAGCTGTTTGTGTCTGCCACATCGTGTCTTCCGGTTCTCAGCTGTTTGTGTCTGCCACATCGTGTCTTCTGGTTCTCAGCTGTTTGTGTCTGTCACATCGTGTCTTCCGGTTCTCAGCTGTTTGTGTCTGTAACATCGTGTCATCCGGTTCTCAGCTGTTTGTGTCTGTAACATCGTGTCATCCGGTTCTCAGCTGTTTGTGTCTGTCACATCGTGTCTTCTGGTTCTCAGCTGTTTGTGTCTGTCACATCGTGTCTTCTGGTTCTCAGCTGTTTGTGTCTGCCACATCGTGTCTTCCGGTTCTCAGCTGTTTGTGTCTGCCACATCGTGTCTTCCGGTTCTCAGCTGTTTGTGTCTGCCACATCGTGTCTTCCGGTTCTCAGCTGTTTGTGTCTGTCACATCGTGTCTTCTGGTTCTCAGCTGTTTGTGTCTGTAACATCGTGTCATCCGGTTCTCAGCTGTTTGTGTCTGCCACATCGTGTCTTCCGGTTCTCAGCTGTTTGTGTCTGTCACATCGTGTCTTCCGGTTCTCAGCTGTTTGTGTCTGTCACATCGTGTCTTCTGGTTCTTATTATTTCAAGTGTCAGCCTCTAATTTGTCTTCCAATTCTTACTCCCATCATTCTAACAATTCTTTTCGCTTAAATTTCTTCCAAATCTCAGTTCGTGATGGACTGTCCACTTTTGTCTCACAGTGAATGCATTGACATCGCTTTTTATTTTTCCCTTCAATCACGTCGTTTCTAAAGTACCTCGGAAGTATTATAGAAGCGCTGTTTACATATAACCTAAAGAATTAAATTCACCGTATTTCAGCCTAACTATGCCTCAGCGAATGAAGAAAACAACGAATGGAACACGAAACTTTAAATGGAGACAAAAGTATATTGTACACTGAAATTTGAAGACAATCATTTTTGTATTATTTAAGTGACATGTCTCATTTCTAAACTTTATCTACTCGCAAAATATGAATTACAATAATAAACGAAGTACATTGATCTGATTAGATTCTAGCCTGTCAGAATTTACAAAGCGTATGACGCTTCTATTCTTAACACTTTCTCAATAAAGTCCTTGTGAAATCAAATATATTATAAACAATTATTTTTATAAACAAGTAGACTGATACAAAGATATTTCTTCGATTGATAAGTAAAGAAAATTGACTGTGAATAGCCAAGGAAAGTTGTTGTTTACCTTGGCTTTACGATAAAAATAGAATAAACACGAATAAAATAAATAAATGAAATACGAAATTTCGGAAAACTTCGGAAGAAAAGTCCGCTCTATGCTCTGTCTTGCATCAAATGGTGAGCATTTTCAAAAAATGCGTGGCGGTTAGAGTGACGTTTAGAATGATATTTAGGATGATGTTTGACATGATGGTAAGCTTAAACCAGGTACCAGTTTGAAGTGGTATTTATTTAGGTTGCGTGTTGCAGACCTGCCAGCCCGTCAGGACTGAGCAGCTCGACACAGCCCTCAGATGCTTCACCGCTAAAAAAAGCTAAATCTGCAGGAGGCTGCAGGCACTTTGACGCTTGAAGCGACATCGTCCCACAACCAGCCACAGGGCATGACTGTCCATTGTAAAGAACTTTTACCCAGACATAATGACCAGCCAAAATGGTCATTATTACACACTTTTCAAGTCCATTAAGCGTTGCGTCACTCGCAACTTGCAAGGCGGCGTTTATTTTTACCTACTATAATTGGCAATTTCAAATTCTAACAAACAAACAAAAATAGCCATACCAAGATAGCAAGAAAACATAGTAAAATGAAACGAGGAGAGGAGAGGAGATTAGAGGAGAGGAGATTAGAGGAGAGGAGAGGATAGGAGAGGAGAGGAGAGGAGAGGAGAGGAGAGGAGAGGAGAAAAGGAGAGCTGGGAAGATAGATAATTAGTTTTTACACAGTACTTGTAGCTCTAATTGTCTTACGGCATTATTATTAATGGTAAATCACTTCGTTCCAAAATTGAAGGTACAGTTGTCAAACCGGCAGTTTTCAAAAAGACGAGCCACTTGCGCTTGAGTATTTCTGAAAAAAGAATTCGATGATTTCGATGACTTTCAGATTTCCTAGATTTAATGATTAGTTATTGCTCATTTACAACTTACCACTTGAAACATGAACTTCTTGGCAATCGATGCTTTCGCATATCTGCAGTTCTGGGCCCTGGCCAGTGGATGAAATCAATTAACGATTGATCGTCGTGATGATCATTGGAACTGATCTCTGACAACAACTGGAGCTCGTCTATTCTTATGCGATTCAGCGATTCCACCGGTAGATTTTTCCAATTTATTAGAGCAGGCATATTTGATCTGACGTTAGTTGAAATCAGTTTAAAATTGATGCCTAAGTTATAGACTCGCCTTTTTATCTTACCTATTTGTCTCTTTAACTGTCCCTCTGCACGCGTAATCAGTGTAGATCATACTCTCTGCCCAATCAGTTCACCCACCCCGTCTCTCCTCCAATCACATTAAATGAAAAATGTGAAATAATGGCCGCTCAAAAGTGTGTTAAATTGACCGGAAAAGTGTGTTAATTTGGCCGCAAAAGTGTGTTAAATTGACCGATGTGCTGGGTAAAAGTTCTTTACAATGCGCTTGTATAGTATGTTGCGGAGTTGAATAATGGCTACGCGCACTCGTGTTTTGGCCATTATTCAACTCCGCAACATACTATACAATCTACCATTGCGCTGACTCCTGAAGCGCGTTCAGTCACAATAAATACGGTTTACAGGTAAAGACACACACAGGCCGGCACCCAGTCACGCACTCACATAGGGTGAACAAGCGGCGGTTCCAGGAATGTACACTCTATATGCCTTGGGGGGTTGCCCTCATGGGCGTAAATTGCGCAACTGGTCCATAGCCCAACTAAATTGTGCACAAGGCCTCAAATTAATGTGACCCTGAACACGAAACCGCGCTAGGGAAAATAGCCAACCTACAACGCGGGGTCGAACCTGGACCAGTGGCACACAGTGGCAGACGCGCTAGACCGCCGAGCAACTCGCCCCCCCCCCCACCCTGATGCCTCTGCTGCTGTGCCGAAGTTTGTTCTATCTAAATTCATAATTCAAAATTCACTGTAATCTAATTGTTTATGCAGCATTGTCATTATTTCCTTCCTTATTTACTCAGGTCTGTTCGTTAGGAAACCATGGCTTTATAGCAATATAGCTCACAATAAATCCTTAAGATTCCCATTCTGTGATGGCAAATGCCCAACTTTCAGACCTCATTCGGTTATGATTATGAGCAACAGACAATAGTGCAGAAATTATTTTTTACGAATTTTTGTGTGACTTTTAGAACGTCGATTGCAGACAGATAAAAATTTTTTGCTGCAGCCCCTCATAAATTAATGTGCGTTTTCTGTCCAATGACACCCCAATAGTTTTTATAATATTATCTGACCCGGATTGGCAAACGGTTTGATAGCTTTTGCATTCAAAAGATAAGGAAAATTTATCGTCGCAAAAAACTTAAAGTGAGCGCTCGTCATTTCAAAATAGCCGTCCAACAAACTGCGCAGAACTTCGTTTCATCTCTTAAATCAACTGCTTCGACACACAAACTTTTAGTTTTCACTTGGCTGCGAGGCGTTTTAACGCAAAAAAACTTATCCAACAGCAAAAACGAAATTTATTTTCCCTGCTCGTCGAAGCAGACTGAAAAGGGTGAGAGCCTTCAGTGTTTTTTTTCAAGGGAAGAAAGCAAAGCGCAGTAATAAACAGGTTTTCATCACACAGAGAGTACTGCGCTCGAGGTGACCCTATTATAGCTTTGTGCTAAGGGTGGTACTCAAGGACCACTAGGAGTCACTTTTGTAAGACTCTACTTTAGAAGTCCTTGGTGGTACTTTGCGTAGTGTTAGTAACCGATTTCAGGAATTTTTCTTTTATCAACCACGTTCAAAGGAAGCGTAGCGGGATGATGCGCGCACATGTGTGTCGAATGTACGTGGCTGAAATTCTCATTTGAATGACTATTAATTAGCTGGCAAGCACGTTGCACGCATTGCACCCCATGTGCTGGCATCCAAGCTGAATATTGGCTAAAAGGCAGGTGCGCCATTGGCTGCAGTGCACCAGGTGTATCCAGCAGAAACGTCCACAAGTTTACGAAACTTTCCACACGCACACATTGCAGAGAAGAGATTTTTAATAAAAGCAGAAATTCCAGTCCGAGCCACGGCATCAGAAACAATTTCATTAAACAGAAAACGCTGCATGTTCCAGTGAGTATCGATGCCCCTAGATACGCTCGTATGCAAAACAGTGCTTAGCAAAATAACTCGGCCCGTTGAAAACCATTTTTTTTTCAATGAAAATGCCTAGTTGGAAAGTGCGAGCGATGTTTCTGGGATTGGCAGTGCAATCTTCACTGATACTGCTCATCCTATCGAGTACATCTGATGGCAGTGCACCGATAAATCAACAGGAAACCGCAAGGTAAGTTAAAGCTACTCTTGCATGAGTTTAGATTTCCACAATGGAAGCAATATAGAAGTAGCCACTCATTCCCTCCACTTCCGCATGGCAACTACAAGTTTCTACAAGTCGAACGATACCAGCGACGCGCCGGTCGATCCGCCCTCTCAAGCAGCGACCATGAAGTATCGGAAGCTGTGCTGGAGAGCGAACTACAGCAGTCCAGACTACAACCATCCAGTGGACCACACGCCGCGACCGTTCCTTCTCGGAGGAGAGGCTGCAGCGCTGTGCCGCGGTGACATCTTCCTGCTGGTGGCGGTGCAGTCGGCCGTGAATAACCGAGCCAGACGCGATCTGATCCGCTCAACCTGGGGCTCCGTAGCCAACATTGCCGGCGACCGTCTGCAAACGGTGTTCTTCGTCGGGACCACTGCCGATCGCGGTCTGGCTGATGCACTTCGACGCGAGAGCGACAGTCGGGCGGACATTGTGCAGGCGGACTTCGTGGACACCTATCGGAACCTCACCTACAAACACCTGTACGCGCTGAAATGGATAGCCGAGTCCTGCCGGTCAGTTCGCTTCGTCATGAAGGTAGACGACGACGTGGTGCTGAACGTGTTCAGACTGCGCGAATCGTTGCGGGAGCTCCTAAGCGGACGGAGCGACGAGTTCTTCTATTGTCGGGTTTGTTACTGCATGAATTATGCTACTTGAACCTCCTACTCGCGTCTCATTGTTTCAGCTTTGTCTTGCTTCAGCAAGTCGTTCAGCGTCAATTAAGTTCTCAGCGTTGTAGAGCAGAATGGTTAATTCGACCAAGAGGTCCTCGGACTGCAGGTCATTGCGAAGGTCAGGAACCTGGCCGCCGAGGTAGACGAACTGCTGACAGTGTAGAAGTTCCTTCGCATAGCCGTCAGCACATGAGCAGGAACTCACAGCCTGATCGACATGTCGCCTCTCGCTGTCGATATCGACCCATATTTCGCTGCACCAAAAAGCCGTCGTCATTGGAACGCAGATTTTGTTGCTTTTGCAGATTTTTTCATTCCATTGTTTTCTTCAACACCCTATAGGTAAGCAGCTCGAAGCCCATTCGAAACCAGCGCATAAAGTGGCACGTGACCTACGAAGAGTGGCCAGGGGATCAGTACCCGGACTACTGCAAAGGCTTCGGCTACGTGCTGACGGCCAGCCTTGTGGAGAAGCTGCACCAGTGCGCCAAATGGCGTCGCTACTTCTGGATCGACGACGTGTTCGTTTCTGGCGACCTGGCTAGCGCACTCGGCGCACCGCGAATCCAGTGGTCGGACGGCTGGGGCGACAGACGGATCCACCCGCGCCTGGCGGGACCCGAGGCGGGGGAGCTGGTCGTGGCCAATGCTGCCGGAAATTTGGTTGCTCCGTCGCTGCACAGACGAATCTGGCGAGCCGTGGTGAAGTTCAGCGACTGGGGCTGGGAGAACTGATGTACATGTAACTACGAGTTTTAGGCCAATCGGTGTCATCTAGATGCACGTAAAATTGTTTGTTGGCTACTCGAAGTAGCCTTTCTTTATCTTTCACCAATACTATACGCTTAAGTCGCTTAATTCTGCAGCGGAAAGATAAGAAAGTCCCGCGATGCACTTCTTAGGCCTTTTAGGCCAAATACATTGACTTTAAAGCACCTTTCGGTTTGATAATACTCATACGAGAATATTGTTCTATATGGCTAATCTGAGTCGTAATGAAAAATGATTGTCATTGCGTCATTCTTATATTTCAGCTAGCTCGTATGCTCAAGGGACACTGGTTGCGCCATAGAACAATGCGATTGTTTAGTATATCTTAGCCATGGATGAAGGAAAAGGATTGCTTGTCTAAACTGCGTCTGTGGCCAAAGCTGTCGTCAGATTTGGGATATTCCCCCATAAATTCTATTGGATAGTGAAATTTAAAAATATGTCCCCTCATGAATTTTACTGGCTAGAGCTTCAGTTTGGGAATTCCAGTCACGACTTTCGTAGCGCTACTGTGGTTACAAGAGGAATTTCCCAACTAAAGTTTCAGCTAGTAAAATTCATGAGGGGGCATATTTTTAAATTTTACTATCCAATAGAATTTATGGGGGGAATATCTATCTATCTATCTATCTATCTATCTATCTATTCGCCACTCATGGCTGCGATCATTATTCAAGGCTATGACATACTGCACAATCTACAATTATTATCGTAGCCTTTATTAACTGCAAAGAGAATTTTTTTTCTATTTGGTTAAGAAAATCTCTACAGAAAATAAAAAAGTTTAACAAAAAATTAACCAAGATACCGATAAACTAAGATTCCAGCAAACGGACATAACTGTAGCGACATGTACTAATTATTTATATATGCCAAATATACGAGTACTCTTTGATAAGAATGTTACAGCTTGCTTAAGCGGCTATCTAAATTTTGCCTTAAACAAAAGCAAGTAGTAGTTAAGTTTCTACATTTTTAAAACTTCTCTTTTACATTAATATTTAAAACGTTAAAACGTTGAAACTCGCACGTTCAACCCAGTGCAAAATCGACGCATAAAAAGTGATGCTATAATTAGGCTGACCATACAGTTCATAAAGTTGACTATATAATTAGCTAGTGGTTGATCCAAACCCCGTGAAGCCAAGAGAGTTTACTGCTTGTGCGTAGTTTCGTACTCCTTAATATTCCTTCGTTCATTTGGAGAAAATATTCAATCCTAGAAAGTAAATAAATTGTGACAGCGAAATTTGGATTAAACAAAGATGAAGTTGGAGATTTGGGCAGAGCTCACGTACGATAGAAAGATACGAAAATAGATGGAGACAAGATGATAAAAATAGCTGAGAGATGGTGATGATAGTGAGCGAAATGTAGCAGTAAAAAAGATGACAAAGTGAGAAGAGCATTGGGGAGTGAAGTTGCAATCATGTGAGGGTGAGATGGGAATAATGTGAGGGTGAAATGGGAATCATGTAAGTGTGAGATGGGAATCATGCGAGGGTGAGATGGGAATCATGGGAGGGTGAGATGGGACTCATGGGAGGGTGAGATGGGAATCATGGGAGGCTGAGATGGGACTCATGTGAGGGTGAGATGGGTATCATGTGAGGGTGAGAGGGGAATCATGGGAGGGTGAGATGGGAATCATGGGAGGCTGAGATGGGACTCATGTGAGGGTGAGATGGGAATCATGGGAGGGTGAGATGGGACTCATGTGAGGGTGAGATGGGAATCATGGGACGCTGAGATGGGAATCATGTGAGGGTGAGATGGGAATCATGTGAGGGTGAGATGGGAATCATGGGAGGCTGAGATGGGACTCATGTGAGGGTGAGATGGGACTCATGGGAGGGTGAGATGGGAATCATGGGAGGCTGAGATGGGACTCATGTGAGGGTGAGATGGGAATCATGGGAGGGTGAGATAGGACTCATGTGAGGGTGAGATGGGAATCATGGGACGCTGAGATGGGACTCATGTGAGGGTGAGATGGGAATCATGTGAGGGTGAGATGAGAATCATGTGAGGGTGAGATGGGAATCATGGGACGCTGAGATGGGACTCATGTGAGGGTGAGATGGGTATCATGTGAGGGTGAGATGGGAATCTTAGGAGGCTGAGATGAGAATCATGAGATACATAAAAAATCTGGCAATAATAAAAACTAAAACTAAAAGATACTTTTAATGGTGTAATCTCTGTCACTGACAACAGAGAAAGAAACTCATAGCTCAAATTTGTATGAATTAAAGGAATATGCTACAAATTATATTTGAATAAATAAACATTGCAGTTCACATTTAGATGCATAAATTCAGCGGGGTAACAGGGGGGTGTTTCTCGAAAGCAACTTACGATAGACCATAGACGTAAGTTTGGTAAGCTGCACTTATGTGTTGCTCGAAGGGCTCGCAAGTTGGCTTTGCGTAAGATTGATCGCAACTTTACGAGCTCGTAATTTTGCGCAAAAGGCAGTTTCTCGAAACGTGATTAAGTCTATGGTCTAATTTACGATTGATCGTAAACTTGCGACTGCTCGGCACCAGACGTAAGACGCACTTAGGCACTAATCGCAGTACGAGAAGCTTTAGTCAAGCCAAGTCAAGTTAGACTTTAGCCAAGACACTATTGAACATGTCGTCTAACCCATCCAAGCGGCAGCCCAACTTCACCTAGTTCTAATATCTCACATAGTTTTAAAATAGTGGCCATTTAAAGTTGAAAAAACTACACCATTTTACAGAGAAAATTTTATGATTTTTTTATTCAATTTATTATAACAATAATATATTTCCAGCAACAAAAAAATTATTTATAAACTACTATGTCGATCTACTTTATCTATAAAATGACTCCTAGTTCAACATTCTATGTTGAACAGCATGGAAGATATGACTAGAAAAGTAAAAAAATGTCATCTTAGCACAAAAAATGGCAACAACATGTAGTGTATTTTTCCTATCTAAAAAACGCAATTTTTTGTACACAAAATCTATCATAACTTTTTTATTACTCAACCAATTTCAATAAGTGAGGCCATACTCATAGGCACCACGGTACCACCATATACGCGCAAAAGAGATATTTACAGATTTATGACCATAGACATGCAACTTTTCGGCTCACATACGACTTACGAACAGCGTAAGTCACGCAAAGTCTAAGTGAGTTTTGAGAAAGCGTCTTACGACTGAACTTACGCTACACGTAAAGTTATTTCTTACGATCTAACTTACCATAGAACTTACGTGAGTTTCGAGAAACACCACCCAGATTTTTAGTGAAAACACCCGTAAATGCACACAAATAGCGGATCTGGGGGGTGTTTCTCGAAAGCAACTTACGATAGACCATAGACGTAAGTTTGGTAAGCTGCACTTATGTGTTGCTCGAAGGGCTCGCAAGTTGGCTTTCTATGTTGAACAGCATGGAAGATATGACTAGAAAAGTAAAAAAATGTCATCTTAGCACAAAAAATGGCAACAACATGTAGTGTATTTTTCCTATCTAAAAAACGCAATTTTTTGTACACAAAATCTATCATAACTTTTTTATTACTCAACCAATTTCAATAAGTGAGGCCATTTTGGATTCAAAATTACCTCTTCTACACATTGCATTGATTCAAATGACATATTTCTTAACTTTCAAAATCTCACTGGAGTCCCTATCGTTAGTCGTCTTTAGCTGCTGTCTCGTTATTCCTCAGGCTAGATGCATTCACGCGCTTCAAAACTGCTGCATATTCATAGGCACCACGGTACCACCATATACGCGCAAAAGAGATATTTACAGATTTATGACCATAGACATGCAACTTTTCGGCTCACATACGACTTACGAACAGCGTAAGTCACGCAAAGTCTAAGTGAGTTTTGAGAAAGCGTCTTACGACTGAACTTACGCTACACGTAAAGTTATTTCTTACGATCTAACTTACCATAGAACTTACGTGAGTTTCGAGAAACACCACCCAGGAGGGGAACTATAGGCCAGGAGACGGCTGTATGAATTGCAGAAGCGTATGTCAATCAACCAGAGACAAAAGATTGACAGGCTAATCAAGTATCAGTAATCAAAAATTTGCTTTGAATTGCTTCAGCGGAATTGAAGACAAAGTACGTTTAGAAAGCAAAATAGCTAGGAGAAAATGACGCTTGCAATTAAAACGACCCGTGGGGACAATAAATCACAATTAAATTAGAAGACAATACGCTAAGACGCAGCGCAAATAAATCACTGCTCAATATTTGGTTCTACGACGTAATAGTTAAATATATATTTACCTACTTTTTATACACTATGACTGATTAGAAATAATATATTAGCGTAATAAATAATAAATAAAATTATAGCAAGTCAAAAAAGCCAATTTGCGCATCCATAGCTTAACCAAGTGCAATAAGAATCACAGGAACTTAATAACCTGCAATCTAGAAATTTTTAGTTTTTAGTAAAAATTACTAAAAAACTCTTGACCACAGTAACATATTTTTTAGTTTTAGTAATATTATTTTTAGTAAATAGTTATACTTACTGTCTTTATATATATATATATACTGCATACTATACGTCTTTACTTACAGGTTGTATTATTTTAATTACAGCCTGTCTGTTTGTTACTTACAGCCTGTCTGTTTGTTACTTACAGTCTGCCTGTTTGTTACTTACAGCCTGTCTGTTTGTTACTAATAGCCTGTCTGTTTGTTACTTACAGCGGTCTGTTTGTTACTAATAGCCTGTCTGTTTGTTACTTACAGCGGTCTGTTTGTTACTTACAGCCAGTCTGTGTGTTACTTACAGCCAGTCTGTGTGTTACTTACAGCCTGTCTGTTTGTTACTTACAGCCTGTCTGTGTGTTACTTACAGCCTGTCTGTTTGTTACTTACAGCCAGTCTGTGTGTTACTTACAGCCTGTCTGTTTGTTACTTACAGCCTGTCTGTTTGTCACTTACAGCCTGTCTGTTTGTTACTTACAGCCAGTCTGTTTGTTACTTACAGCCAGTCTGTGTGTTACTTACAGCCTGTCTGTTTGTTACTTACAGCCTGTCTGTTTGTCACTTACAGCTAGTTCAATTATGCAAAAATAATAAACAGCATCAATAGCCTAATAAACGGAAAGCGAGCAAAAACACAAATGATATACCAAAAGAAGCAGGAGATTTCTATAATATCAATATCAAATAGCAATAGTATATTAATTCATAGCTTTTTACTCAATAACAAAGGCAAAAGCGAAACCTTAACCTATTGTTAACGCAGGACTTGTTTCTGACACCCAGATTTTATACAAAAAGCTGGAATACGAGTCCTTTACTGCACTACTGAAAGTAGCTATAGAATATAATTATCAGAAGCGTGTGAAATACATTTTTGCAGTCATAATTCATAAATTATAACAAAGCAACTAGTCAACTGTCAAAATGATTATAACACAATTATTATAACAAAACATCCGATTAGAAGGTTTTCCGATGAATCGCCCTGGCACCCTCCTCGTCGTATTCTTTCTTGCTAACCCACATACGCCTGAACGTATCCAGCGCGGCTAGAATAGATCCGCCAATCCAGGTTGAATAGAGGCGCTCCTGAGGCGCCGAGATTTTCAATCGATTGTCCTTGGGCACGAGGCGTTTCAATTCGGCTAGGAGACGGTCGCCGAAACCTGCGTGCATTGCGGGATTGAAATTAAATTAATTTGACTTTTGCCTACCTGTGTACATTACGGCAAGTACACAAGGGAAGGAAAATATCTGATGTACATTTCAAGTGTACATTCTGGGTTAGAAATTTTAAAATACCTCGTTCACAGTGAAATCGAATTAAAGTTTAGCAAAATTTACTAGCTCTTCGGTGCCCCCCAGGGGGGGGGGCGCAGACAGGCATTTTAAATCACTCATGTATTCAACAGAAATCTTCCTAAGCAGCTAGAAAATCTCTGCAGCAAAATCAAAGTCTCCTGAGAAGCGTAAAATCCTTCCGCGTATTTAGAAAATCTTCCAAATAGAAAGAAAATCTCCCTGAAAATCAGTTAGACAAAACACGTCGAGCAGTCTCGGAAATCCACCAATTAAATAGAAACTTTCCCTGGGCAGTTAGAAGTCCCCAGAGAAGAAAATTTTAGGGTTAAAAAATCTCCCCGAGCAGGTAAAAAATCCCCCCCGCAGACAGAGAATTCCCAAAGCAAATAATCCCCCAAGCAGTTAGAAAATCTCCTTCGAGCAGTTAGAAATCCCCCAAGCAATCAGAAAATTTCCCCGAGCAGTTAGAAAATCTATCTGAGGCAGTTAGAAAAACTCCTCATACAGTTATTATTACTACAAGACTGTACATTACGAAGAGTAGGGGTAGAACTCAGATCGCGTACATTAAAATGAAACTTGGTGAGGACTCTAAACCTAGAAAACAGTCATAGAATAAAATGCAACACTCACCTCGGAATAGAGTAGAACCGCCAGACACAACAATATTAGCGTACAATAGGCGACGCAGATCCATATCGGATCGCTGTATAGAATAGGCCAACACCTCGTGGATTCCTTCCCATTCTTCGCCGATAAGTTCCGGTCGGAATAGCAGTTCGGGAGCGCGAAACGCTGCAGCATTCACTTCTAAAGTGGAGCCATCCGGCAGGGAGTAGGTGATCCGTTCGGGATCGAGTTTCTCCTCGGTGACAGGATTAGCCGAAACGTAACAGGCGCGCTCTTTAATTTGGCGTACAATTTCTAATTCGGCCGACGTGTGAAAACAAGCGCCCTCTTTGCGCAACAACAATTGCAAATAGCGGGTGACGTCTCGGCCGGCTATGTCGGCTCGCATGACGGCGTGTTGCAAAGCGAAGCCCTCGTAGATTGGCACAGCGTGAGTGACACCGTCGCCGGAGTCGAGTACAACGCCAGTAGTACGACCCGTGGCGTACAGAGACAGTACGGCTTGCATAGACATGAACAGGCCCGGAACGCCGAGAGTTTCAAAGAATATCTCGGCTGTTTTCTCGCGATTTCTGACGGTAGATTTGGTGATTTTTGCGTTGCAAAATGCTTAGATTGCAGTTTGAAATTTTTTGATTGCTACTGGTGAGTAGCCAATTAAGCTAATGGCAATAAAATCGATGTTTGGACACTGAATAAATTTTAGCCACTCTGACGTTAAAATACTGGGAAATAGACAATTGGAAGCCTCATTGAGAAGAATGATAGTTTTATCTCATCTTTGTAGAATCACCAGCCTTATTCACTGACAATCAGTCAACTTAAATGCTCAGAATTACCTACCTTATCGACTTAGACTCATCTGCATTATCCAGTAAGTCTACCATCAGCTACCTTATCTACAAAAAAATCATCACCTACCTTATCGACTAAGAATCACCAACCCTTTTATCCACTAAAAATCATCTACCTTATTGACTAAAAATCACCTACGATGTCTGTCAAGAATCAACTAACTACGAGTATATCTGCCAACAATCACCTGCCATTTCTACCAAGAATCAGCTGCCATATCTACCAAGAATCACCTGCCATATATACCAAGAATCACCTGCCATATATACCAAGAATCACCTGCCATATCTACCAAGCCAAGAATCACCTGCCATATCTACCAAGAATCACCTGCCATATCTACCAAGAATCACCTGCCATATATACCAAGAATCACCTGCCATATCTACCAGAATCACCTGCCATATCTACCAAGAATCACCTGCCATATCTACCAAGAATCACCTGCCATATCTACCAAGAATCACCTGCCATATCTACTAAGAATCACCTGCCATATCTACTAAGAATCACCTGCCATATCTACTAAGAATCACCTGCCATATCTACTAAGAATCACCTACCATATCTACTAAGAATCACCTGCCATATCTACCAAGAATCACCTGCCATATCTACTAAGAATCACCTGCATATCTACTAAGAATCACCTGCCATATCTACTAAGAATCACCTGCCATATCTACTAAGAATCACCTGCCATAATATCTACTAAGAATCACCTGCCATATCTACTAAGAATCACCTGCCATATCTACTAAGAATCACCTGCCATATCTACTAAGAATCACCTGCCATATCTACTAAGAATCACCTGCCATATCTACTAAGAATCACCTGCCATATCTACCAAGAATCACCTGCCATATCTACCAAGAATCACCTGCCATATCTAGCAAGAATCAACTATATTATCAGCTAAGAACGGACCACTCAAAAAAAGTTTAAAATTTGAATTTACTTTAATTTGAATTCCGTTAGCTATCAAATAAAATACCACTAATTGCATAATTATGTAAATAAAATTCAGTAAAGCACAATATGTCAGGCAAAAGCCAGTATAGATTATAAGTAATATTTGCCAACTGTGATCAATAAATCACTACTAACCTCTCACTCTACAGTGGCCCAGGGATTTGGTGGTGTTAGAGGAGACAAAAAAAATAGAAAAGTAGAAAGAGAAGATTTGAAATATAGAAATCGATTAACTTCCGCACGCTCGCTGTTCAAGTCCAAATGAACGTACAATTTTTTTTGCACCTTGCTTGCCAAACATTTCTTTCGCTCAGGCAAAAAAGATTGGGAAGCCAGAAAGATTTTGCGGCTAAAATTAGCAACAGCCTGGGTTCCGTCTCTGACAGACGTACATAATATAAGTAATCGTTGCAAAACAGCCTTGGTAAACTTTGAGTTGGCTGTATTTTTAGTACAGCTAGAGACGGTAGCTTTGAAAAACACACCGCGATTTTTTAGACTATACTTATCGTTACGCCATTAACATATTTCTATGTAGAGTAGACAGTGAAGGATCTCTACAGTGGATAATGGCAGATTACTAGAGTAGATAATGGCGGATCTTTAGAGTTGATAATTGCGGATCTCTAGAGTAGATAATGGCAGATTTTTAGAGGAGACAATGGCGGATTTCTAGAGTAGACAATGGCGGATCTCTAGAGTAGATAATGGCGGATCTCTAGAGTAGATAATGGCGGATCTCTAGAGTAGATAATCGTGGGTTTTAAGAGCTTGCTATTTTTTGGAGATACCACAGAGGCCCCACTCACTTCCTGGGATTCAAAGGCGCTTCAGTAAGCAAAACAGGATGCTCCTCCGAATAAGTATTCAATTGGTCTTTGCTGTAGATGTACTGCCAAATCTTTTCCATATCGTCCCAGCCACGCACAATACCGTGCTCCATTGGGTAGCGAATTGATAGCAGGCCACGATGCTCCTCAGCCTTCGGGCCAATGAAAACGTCGCCTTCCAGACCGCCGGCCATCACTCTGACGTGCTTGGGACGGCCAATAAAATTCGAAAATATGTACTTTGGAACTTGGTCGCCCGCGAAGCCAGCTTTGATAACGCCGCTGCCCTGGATTAATGGAGACAGGAGGAAAACATTTTTCGGATAGGTGTATCTAGTGAAAAATGTGGCAGAAAAGGGGTTCAAACTGATGATCTGAGAGGCAACTTAATTTATATGAGGATTAGGAGGGTTAATAGCTTTCTACTAGAATTTGAGAAAAAAATTTAATTCCTTAATCAATGGCTACAATTTAATAAATTAAAGAAAATAGAATATTTGTTATTAAGTAATAATTTTATTTTTATTCTTACAATTATTTACTTTCAAACTAATTGCTATTCAAATATTAGTTTCACATTGCATGTTATTTAGTTATGAATGAGCTTCAATGGCAAGTGTTTTTTTATAAACAGTAGAAAATATTGTTTTGTAGACTATTACAAAGATGGCCTAGCACCTTATTAGGATAATAGTCATTATTTATTATATTAAAACGATTTTGCACAATATCTATCTTATAGCTTAAGTTAAAAGCCTAATTTAAATATATTTATGTTTCAAATAAGTTCAAATTAACTTAATACTGGATTTATTTTTTGTGCATTAGGGATGCTATAATATCTTGACTTTAAGAATTACATCCTAAAATTTGATACAAGACAATTTTGCATCCTGATTTTTTTAATTCTTCATAATAAATGACCTCTTAACTGGGACTTGAAAAAATTCCATCCCAAACCCTGAAATTGCATTTTTAAATTAAGAACATAATGCAATTTTGCATATTGTGCCTAGCAAAAAATAAACCTAGAGACTAGACTTGTTTTGTAAGGTTTGTAAAATAATTAGACTTGCATATGGGAAAACTTTTTTTTAATTTTGCTTAATTTATTTTTTAGCATAAATGAAAAAATTAGGCAATCCTTGAAAAATTAAATAACTAAAGAGCATATTTCTAAAAGAATTTAATATAGAGATTAGATGTGATCAGGGAAAGTCACAAAGGTTTTGAAGCAAAACCTTTTAGTCACAACTATAAAACAAATCATGCTATTTTGTGAATAACAAAATGCATAAAAGTGATATAAGAGAAACTCTACAAATTGGGAGCCATTTTAGCATCAAGTATGTATATTGTATACAATATATTCTTAATTTATATTCACAATTGGTCACAATCATTAGTCCCAATCATGATACTTTTCCATCTATGCCTGTCAGACCTCACACTCACACATTTCATCATACCATATTCACAAAATATATATTTTTATTCTAATATAAAAGTAGGATTTTAATATCATATTGATAGTAAAAGAGTATTGTTACTCAGTATAATTATAGATCAATTAGTTTTGGTTTGACAAACATTAATCAAATGCTTACATTGTCAATTACTATTGGCTGATTAGCAATGACGTCGTAGGAGTCCATTCTAATAGATTATGCTAAAAGTCTATATCTTTAGTACTCTTTACAAAAAATTGAAATGATATAACCAGTATTCATTAACAGAAGAGAATGTTAAAAACCCTCGTTGCGCTTTTAACAATTACCACGAAATCAAAAAAATTAAATAATCGTTTCAGATTATTTGTTATAACAAAAGTTTGTATATTTTAAAAGCCTAAGCTAAAAACTGCCTTTTTTGTATCAAAACATAGAGAGTATTTATTATGAATAATTCATTTATAGTTCTTAAAATCTATACAGAGCTTATTTCTTGATTTACATAACACCTAGCCTCAGTTCATACTAATTCTCTTTAGATGTTAAGTTGAAAAGGATAGCTTTGAAAAATTTTCAACTAACTTACTTAAATTTTTCCCAATCTAACTGCTTGAATATAACAAGCTCACAATGATTGCATGAAGGACCAGTATAATGGAACTGTAGTCTACTTCATGTAGGGCGCTTTCACAAACCCGAAATTTTAAATCGTCGAAACATAGAAACCTCATAAACTCGAAATTTCAAAACGTCAAAACTTCATATCGCCGAAATATAATAAGCTCGAAATTTTATAAACCGGTAATTTCACAACGTCTAAATTTTACATCGTCGAAAATACTGAATGACAGCGAACTTCACAACGCCGAAATTTCTTAAATCCAAAATTTGATATGGTCGAAAAACTATGCTGCTCATTTCACAACACCGAAATTTCATAACCCCGAAATTTCATAACGCCGAAATTTCACAACGTCGAAATATCACAAACCCGAAATTTCATAAAGTCAAATTTAACACTGCGGATGGAGTTTTTTTGTATGATTTTGTGGATAGTGTTCATGGCGCAATATCAATAAATATGTCACACTGTTTCTCCACAGCCCAGTCCCATACCAGCTCTAAGCAGTACGATTCGGCTTGAATTACGAGGCCTGGAGTCGCCAACAGTGCAGTAGTTCCTTTAGACTAGCCCAGGCCGGCGGTGCGATGTACGAGTAGATATGCCGCTTTGGACACACGGCCGATCTTCTCGCAATTGAAGACGGCGCTCGTAGCAGGCCATTGTTGCTCAAATATTCAAACGCGGATACACGTATTTTTAATTTTTTGATTTAGAGAGAGCTGCATAGTCACTTTATGCTATTCGATGGGCGCTTAAATATGCACATGACCGAGCTACATACTGTAGGTCTGTGTGCATGGAGATGCTGCATCTCGCTCTTTTGGCCAGCTCTCGCTTGCATCCACTGATATAGCTATGAGTACGTACAATATTGTTGCCATGTGGAATTGAGCTAATAAAAGTAGACACAATCAAATTTTTATCTTCTAACTTTTTCTATCCGGAATGCTTCGCAATAACAATAGATCCCATTATAAAATAAACCGCAAAACAGAAAATTCAGAATACATAATGCATCTTAAATACAGATGCATGCTCCACATACATACAGTATCATAGAATACATGCAATAGACACTTCAACTAAAGTCATGAAGAAAATTGTAATAAGTTGCTTTACAGTCGTAGCATACAGTGTAGTCTTTCATCGCTTTTGGAGAGAAATGGATGCTACTGCATCTATACTGCTACTGTGCGTGCTTCATTCAATTTTATTCAAAAAGCAAAGGCCAGAGAAATGCATCTATTAAGCATTAAAAGCTGCACCTTCTGCACCTGCATAGTGTTGAGAACAAGTAACACAAAAATATTTAACCTGAATAGAAAAAGCTATAGCCATAAAAAGACAAGAGATATGGTAGATGGTGCCATTTTTATTGGCCTCTCAAAAGTTTTCCGTTCTCTTAACTTGCTAAATACCATTTCCAAGACCTACATTCAGTAGCTATACATTGTAAAACACCCACTCGATATGCTTTTGCCATATGAAAATTTTTTATCGAAATGCTTTCTCTCAGCACGGCAGCAGCAAGCAGCCTCATCTATAGAAGCAGACCGTATGAGTCACTAAAGTGCGTGTATGCACTTATTGTCTGCCAAATTTCTAAATAGACTATTAAAGCACCATTGGCTGTAGCTAATAGCTTACCACTTGAGCAAGAGCAATACAAGTACATTTTCAGTCCAAAAATCTAATTAAGATCTTCGTTACATTCTTCTTCATCTGGACTTAGAAAGCAGAAAAATTAAGTGGACACGGGGTTGGCTATCTAATGCACAAAATAATTTTTGTTTTCTTCGCCTTTCTCAACTGAGCTCTCCATATATACATGAGCGGAAAACTCCGGAAAGAAGCTGTGCGCGAGTTTAGACCCCGAGCTGAGCATAAATAAAGAATTACTCAACAGCGAAAAAGAATATTTAAAAATTTGATCTTTGAAATTTCTATCGAGTTATAATGGCGTCAGCAGTGTCGGAAATATCAAAAAAGAGAAAGCAATTGGTCAAATCGGATACTGTTGATAGTTGCCATGACGAGGATTCAAAAATTCCTACTTTAGGTAAGGCTGGTTTTATTGCTTAAAGTTCATTTAGTGCTAAAAATACTTTCCAGCATAACTTCAGTTACTACCCAAATGTTTTAACCATATACGAGGGGTACTTTTTGCTGTAACTCAAGCAGTGAAGATCGTATTTGCATGAATTTGCACAAATTGATAGCTGAGGGTCTCCTCTATCTCCCATATCAGAGAATTTAAAAATCTAGCAACCAGACCAAAAGGTATGAACCAAAACCTAACGTGACCTGCACCCTAGACTCACACAATCTGTGGATGACTTGCCAGTTTCACAGTCTTTCCACTGAATTTTTGTCGGTTTTGCTATACGAAAGATAACTGCAAAAGTGAAAGCTTAAACAGCTGTCAAAACTTTCTATGGAACAAGAGATAAAAAACGTTAAGACAGAGCTTTAGTTACTGCAACGCAAAAATTATTTGTCTGCCTACCTGAGCAACAAATCTGTTGATTGTGATCGACGCCCATTGACATCTTACTCAGCGCAGTGTGAGATTCACTCTTTTTTGATTGAGGCATCAATTCCGGGAGAACCTGTCAAATAATTGAACTGAGACTGTGGGTTGACTTTGTTCTGAGTTTTTTACTTGTTGCAATTTGTGTAAGTCTATCTAGGGTTACTAAGCTAAATCTGCAGGAGGGCTGCAGGCACTTTGACGCTTAAAGCGACATCGTCCCACAACCAGCGATGGGGCATGACTGTCCATTGCGCTGACTCCTGAAGCGCGTTCAGTCACACTAAATACGGTATGCAGGCATAGACGCACACAGGCCGGCACCCAGTCACGCACTCACATAGGGTGTACAAGCGGCGGTTCCAGGAATGTACACTCTCGATGCCATGGGGGTTGCCCTCATGGGCGTAAATTGCGCAACTGGCCCATAGCCCAACCAATTCGTGCACAAGGCCCCAAATGCGACCCTGCACACGAAACCGCGCTAGGGAAAATAGCCAACATACAACGCGGGGTCGAACCTGGACCAGTGGCACACAAGGCAGACGCGCTAGACCGCCGAGCCACTCGCCCCCCTGTAAGTCTATGGTACAGGACACGTTAAGTTCTGGATATCTGGATACAAACAGATATTATAAACTTAATAGTTAGACTCTGGTAATCTAAAGATGAATTCCGCTAAAGTATGACACTAATTAGCGCTTCTAAATTAACTTCCGCTAACTGTTCGCAGGCGAGAATAGCGGCCTAGGCCGAGTGCTTCTCGGCATTCGCTTCAATCCGTCCACCTTCAGCCTGGACGTCCGCGTTGTCCGCGGCGATGGTCTCAGACGTTACGACAACGAGCAGTCAATACCAACGTCAACTTATTGCTCGGTGATCTTCCTGCCCGACTGCACCCAGTCGGTAACCACGGCAACCGTTGAGTCAGCCGTCGGTTGTCCGCGTTGGCGCGGAGCTTTTCGCTTTGAAAAATTTCCCCGCGTATCCACTAGCCAACGGTGCATGCAGGTTCAGGTGCACGACGCCTCGGCAGCTGCGGGGTCCGCGCCCATTAGCGAGGCGAATCTGTTGTTGAGTAGGTTCTGCTTGATTGTTTCGTTGTTTGCTATTTTAGGGATATTTTTAGGGTGGGCAATCCTTATTAGCTCAAAGATTGCCTATCATCTCTAGATCCTTAGATTTTAGGGTACGCTCGTAAGTTGTTTGAAAAGATTAAGAGCGGCTTTATGTAAAAACAATAGCAAGAGTTGTCAGGGATGATATATAATGAAAGAGGACTGTTAAAAACCTCCACTAGGAGTTTCAGGAATCTCAAAGAAGAGTGTGAGGAACCTTCTAGCTGCGTCAGGAACCTTTAAACAGAGTCTCAGGAACCTTTAAACAGAGTGCCAGGAAAGTCTGAACAGAGTGTCAGGAACCTTTAAAAAGAGTCTCAGGAACCTCTAAGCAGAGTCTCAGGAACCTCTAAACAGAGTCTCAGGAACCTCTAAGCAGAGTGTCAGGAATCTCTAAACAGAGTGCCAGGAATCTCTAAGCAGAGTGCCAGGAACCTCTAAACAGAGTCTCGGGAACCTTTAAGCAGAGTGCCAGGAATCTCTAAACAGAGTGCCAGGAATCTCTAAGCAGAGTGCCAGGAACCTCTAAACAGAGTGCCAGGAACCTCTAAACAGAGTGCCAGGAATCTCTAAACAGAGTGCCAGGAATCTCTAAACAGAGTGCCAGGAATCTCTAAACAGAGTGCCAGGAATCTCTAAACAGAGTGCCAGGAATCTCTAAACAGAGTGCCAGGAATCTCTAAACAGAGTGTCAGGAATCTCTAAACAGATTGTTAGGAAACTCCACACGAGAGTGTCGAAAAGCTTCAAAATCAGCGTCAAGACCTCCAAACCAGGGAGTATGAGGATATTCAAGTTTCAAGCTTAAATACTGTACCCGCAAATGGTTGTGTAGCTCTCAGTTTAAGTAAGCTTGATTGCTTCAGCGACGCAAATTGTCCCCCAAAAACAAAACGCAGGCAACTGGAGCCAGGACGAATTTGAGAGCGGCATCCGAGTCTGGAAGTATCTGAACGGCACCCAGGACACTCAGCGGGCCAGCAGCAAGGAGGGCAACGCGTTCCTAACGCTATCGTGTCGGCCTGACAAGTTCAAACTGATGCTAAACAGAATCGAAGATTTAAACTCCGAGTCGCAGGAGTTTCACTGCCGATTGCAGGCCTACCTAAAAAATCGCGGCCTAATTAAAGAATCAACAATACGCGGCTATCGAGCTTCGCGAGCCGGCGAGGTGGACTTTTTCGACGGTGAGTTCACTGTTAGGCTGAACAAACACCTGGCCAAGGGCGGCGGCGGCAGCGGCGGAGGACTAGGGGGTCTCACAATTCGAATGGTGCTGATTTCGTGCAAGCAGCAGCAGCAGCAGCAGCAGCAGCAGCAGCATCAGCAAGAAATCTGCTGGCTTGAACTCGGTTTCACAGTCAAACGGATGGACTGCCGAGGTCTGTACCAGTCTGTGGTGGAGAATCCGAATCAATCGCACATCGTGTCCGTACGGATGAATCGGCCACCAGTGCCGGAGTTGAGCCAAATCAACTAGTGAATAACTTCAATTTACATTTCCTCATTGACTATGTTAAATGCTTTAATCGAGAGTTCGATTCGTTCTTGAATAGATGAAGCGGGGATGCTGATAAAATTAGACAGAGGGAGTGGAGAGGCTGATTCAAGGAGAGAGAGAGAGAGGGAGCGGAGAGGCTGATTATTCAAGGAGAGAGAGAGGGAGCGAAGAGGCTGATTATTCAAGGAGAGAGAGAGGGAGCGAAGAGGCTGACTCAATGAGAGAGAGAGGGGGCGGAGAGGCTGATTATTCAAGGAGAGAGAGAGGGAGCGAAGAGGCTGATTATTCAAGGAGAGAGAGAGGGAGCGGAGAGGCTGACTCAATGAGAGAGAGAGGGGGCGGAGAGGCTGACTCAATGAGAGAGAGAGGGGGCGGAGAGGCTGACTCAATGAGAGAGAGAGGGGGCGGAGAGGCTGACTCAATGAGAGAGAGAGGGAGCGGAGAGGCTGATTCAAGGAGAGAGAGAGAGGGAGCGGAGAGGCTGATTCAAAGAGAGAGAGAGAGGGAGCGGAGAGGCTGATTCAAGGAGAGAGAGAGAGGGAGCGGAGAGGCTGATTCAAAGAGAGAGAGAGAGAGAGAGAGAGAGGGAGCGGAGAGGCTGATTCAAGGAGAGAGAGAGAGGGAGCGAAGAGGCTGATTATTCAAGGAGAGAGAGAGAGGGAGCGGAGAGGCTGATTCAAGGAGAGAGAGAGAGAGAGGGAGCGGAGAGGCTGATTCAAGGAGAGAAAGAGAGAGGGAGCGGAGAGGCTGATTCAAGGAGAGAGAGAGAGGGAGCGGAGAGGCTGATTCAAGGAGAGAGAGAGAGAGAGAGAGAGAGAGAGAGAGAGAGAGGGAGCGGAGAGGCTGATTCAAGGAGAGAGAGAGAGGGAGCGGAGAGGCTGATTATTCAATGAGAGAGAGAGAGGGAGCGGAGAGGCTGATTCAAGGAGAGAGGGAGGGAGCGGATTCAAAGAAAGCTTTGGTTGTTTTGAAGTTTAGCACTCTAAAAAATGTCAAATATCAGGTACATAAAACTTATCGTTCATTTCTATTTGATGCATGTTTTTTCAAAATACGTTAATGATTATGTTAGCCAGCTTTTGTAAGAACATAAGCCTAAAATTGAGTAACTGCCCTGCATCAAAATTTCATTTCATTGTCATTGAAATTTAAAATATACTTGCCAATTTTTTCGCTTGCTAAAACTTTGTAAATAAATGACGCATAAAGGTGACCTCAATTTTTTATCGTAAATAATTTACACCAGTGGCATATAGGTGAAATTAGGAGCATTTAGTCTGTCCTCAAAAAGCTTTATTAAAAACTTAGCTCGTATTGCTCACACTAGCCTAATTTATTTTCCAGCAGCCTAATTTAGCTTCCAACAGCCTAATTTTGCTCCCAACAGCCTAATTTACCTCCCAACAGCCTAATTTAGCTCCCAACAGCCTAAATTAGCTCCCAACAGCCTAAATTAGCTCCCAAAAGCCTAAATTAGCTCCCAAAAGCCTAAATTAGCTCCCAACAGCCTAATTTACCTCCCAACAGCCTAATTTAGCTCCCAACAGCCTAATTTAGCTCCCAACAGCCTAATTTAGCTCCCAACAGCCTAATTTAGCTCCCAACAGCCTAATTTAGCTCCCAACAGCCTAATTTAGCTCCCAACAGCCTAATTTAGCTCCCAACAGCCTAATTTAGCTCCCAACAGCCTAATTTAGCTCCCAACAGCCTAAATTAGCTCCCAACAGCCTAAATTAGCTCCCAACAGCCTAAATTAGCTCCCATCAGCCAAATTTAGCTCCCAACAGCCTAATTTAGCTCCCAACAGCCTAATTTAGCTCCCAAATTAGGCTATTTATCTCCCAAATTAGCTCCCAACAGCCTAATTTAGCTGCAAACAGCCTAATTTAGCTCCCAACAACGTAATTTAGCTCACAACAGGGTAATTTAGCTCCCAACAGCCTAATTTAGCTCCCAAAAGCCTAATTTAGCTCCCAAGAGCCTAATTTCGATCCCAACAGCCTAATTTAGCTCCCAAAAGCCTAATTTAGCTCCCAATAGCCTTATTTAGCTCCCAAATTAGGTTATTTAGCTCCAAATTAGGTTATTTAGCTTCCAAATTAGGTTATTTAGCTCCAAAATTAGCTCCTAACAGCCTTATTTAGCTCCTAAATTAGCTCCTAATTTAGCAGCCTAATTTTGCTCCTAAGAGCTTTTATGAACCTGATTGCGACCAAAAGCAGCATTATTAATTTCCTCATAAAAATCCAATTCAACTGGCTATTTAAAGGGTCAGAATTTGTAACTAACCTGCACGAATGAGTTGCCAGATTATTAATAATGATTAAGGTTCCGCTTAGCAACAAATAAAGCTCTACAAGAAATTGTTAGGAAAATTCTAGCATTTTGCTAGCAGTGTTGTTAGGCACTTTATGAGGAAAATTTTTGATAATATCTGCATGGCTTTTTTCAACACACAAAGTCCAGCTGAAAGACTGACTGACCTAAGGCGCGATATACGTATATTACTATTTTATAAGAGCGGACGAGAGGTCACACAGTTCTGTACCACTCATTTTAGCAATAACCACCATTAAGTCTACAAGCAATGTAATAAACACACTGGTGAGAGAGGACTTGTGTATTTAGCAATCTAGTGATTAATGAGTACAGTAAGCTAAATTCATATTTTTATGATTTTTTTCTATTGATTGTTAAAAGAAGATCGTAGAAACGGAGAGTGCGAAAATGCATCGCGTAGAAAAATCTTGACGCTTTCCAGCTTTTTTCCTCACATCTTTGAAAACAAAATCGAATCCTTTGACTTTGAGGACAGTTTAAAAATTCTTTCATATGGATTAAATTTCCTAGAATTGCTATTTAGTAGTGAGCCGTACAACCCGGTTGTCTCCAATTTGCTTTTTTTAAATCCTAGGAATCGCCGATCTTGAAGCGGATGTTGATGAATGATATCTGACAGTTTGATGCCGCACAAAGACCCGATCGAATGCAAGATTCAGCTGCTTAACTATCAGCCATAATTAATAATTGATAATGCAATTCAAGAATTTACATTTTGTCCAATTTGTTAAAAAAATGATTTTGATTATTTTAAATCGACCAATTTTTTAAAAATTAAAAATCGCACCTTTCGATCAGATGTACAGCCAATCACTCAGCCGTTGCTGAGCTGGGGTGCGAACCCCAGACCTTCAGATTATAAATCGAGCGTCCTTGCCAATAGACAAGAACTCTTATTCTTTATAAAGAATCTAATTGAGAAAGAAATCTAGATATTGACCTATAATTGATTCTAAAAATGTACTTTAATATGAGGTTCTACTGAAAGAGGTAATTAAACTCCCTAATAAATCCTTTGATAAGGAATGACCCACGAGTGTTGTACAAAGAGCTTCGAATCAATGAGAGAGTTAACAACACAAAGTAGTCCGAGTTCAGGGTGCATCCAGCTACATACAAGCTACAAGTCCAATTAGTTTTATGTTTTACTTGTCTAAACTAGGTTCAATTTAACTAATATAACAAATGTAATAAAAGTTGAAGAATGAAAGTGAAAGTTTTCATGCATGAAAGTTTTCATGCATGCGGATAGGCGCAATACCCCAGGACCAGCCAATCAGAAGCAGTAGAGGCTCAATTTCTAGTGGGATTTCGGCCTCGTGGCCAATGTTAAGCCCGGGAAGTGCAGTCCGTTAAAATCAGCTGAATTCGGCAGACAGGGGATTAGATAATGGTCAAAGAGAGTAGGAAGAAAAGCGACTCAGAAGGTGAGATCTTTTTTTAGGGGCCTGTCGATTAAGTGGTGTCCGTCCGGCAGCTTCATTTAATCAGCATCCAGCTAAGCCCTGTTCCTTCATCAATCGAGAGCAAAAAAAGCAAAAAAAACGACGACGAAAGGAGCCAGCGGTTTTCTAGGAAACGAGACGAAACTCTCTTCAAACGCTCTTGTCCGTCTGTCCACTTGACGAGAAAAAAAACACACCACCCAGCTTCGAATAGCTCGTTGACAGGGAGGACTGCGAGAATTTGGCGCCCTTTTCCTCAAAAATATTTTTTTTATCTTACTAACTTCTCCCGACAAGAATAAGCGTACGAAAAGAAGAAGAGAACTATAGAAAAACGAATTTAGCTGCCCTTTTTTGTACTGTCCTTTAGAAGACAGAGATAAGATTAAAGTTTGACTTATATCTGTCCAGCCATGCTTTTTAAACTACTTATTTTGTCGACTGTTTTACTGCGAGCAGGTAAGATACTTTCCGTTTTTTCAGTGTCACCTTCTGTTCGTTTGTTTGACATGGTCCCGCGAAAAAAGAGAGGATTAACTTCAGAGGGTGACTTCAAGGATGTCAATGAGATGTCAGATTATAAATTTATGACTATCTGAGAGATCAAGAGAGTATACATTAGGAATGTGTATGTCAGTTAAAGTAATTTATGACGCATATTTTTCCATGGTTACTCACAAAATTAGCTTCTGTTTCACAGCTGCATTTGCTCTCAACAATTTGAATGCAATATTAATAGCCCTGGGATTTAGCCCTGTTGCTGAACATAGCTCCTCACATCCGGGGAGGAGAAAGTTCCCCTCTTAGCTAATTCTCTCCAGCTTTTAGAAGAAGCAACAGCACACGAATTTTTTGGAGACACTTGTGGTCTCTCGCTAGTTCCCCGTTTTTACTAGCTGATTCTATCCTGACATGAGTGGGACGGGTTCTGGCTTTGCATATGGGGAGCGCATTACATGCTATTTACAATCAAGTGACCAGGAGAAGGAAGTTTTAAAAAAAGAATAGAATGGAAGATTTAGGATGTTGTAGGATGCATTGTTTCTAAGAAAAGTAAGTCAGTAGCTGAAGTGGCCAGATATAGGTTGGGTCATGAATCGACCCAGCTTCAATGACCTTCATTGCACATGTCAATAAATAAGATGGAAATTTTTAATTACAAAAAAGTACATCCTTGCTACATCATAGCGGATAAACAGAAATTCAACAACAAACTCATCATAATCAACAGGTGTAAAACGGAACTTGGTTGGAATAAATTTGAAAGGAGCGGGACTTAATTTATTCTGTAGATATTAAAAAAAACTCTTTAGACACCCGACCACTGTACACCAGATGTACAGTCAACGGCACAGCCGCAGCTAGCTGCGCCAAGCATCCGAGAGGGCGGCTGTGTACAGCTAGCTGCTCAGTCCTGACGGGCTGGAGGGGCCGCAACACCCACTATAAATTTTCCCCAGCTCAAACTGGTACCCGATATCAGTGGGGTGGACTAAAGCAATGCGGGATTAAGTGGCTTGCTAAATGAGTAAAAATTGTCTCCTAGTGCCGGGACTCGAACCCACGAACTTAAATAATATAATCGATAGATTCAATATAATCGTCACAAAGTAACGAAACTAACGATAGCGATAAATAGGAAAAAAGTTGATTTTTGGCCAACACAAGTAGCATAAAATTCAGTGTTATATTTACCCCCACACCAGTAAAATTAGTTTCTATAGTAAAACTACTCAACGTCGAGTCTACTGTATGCTGCTTTAGTCAAAAAAAATTAATGCATAAAGTAGCTAATTCAATTTTTTTCGGCATAGAAAATGCAACACCCACTAATTAGGATTCCAGGAATTCTTGGGAGAATTCCAACTGCGGAGCTGAATTCCCTGGCTTAGTTTGGGAGATGGGAGCAGAGGAATAAAGGGGGAGGCGTAAAGTTCGAGCAGAATTGCGGGCATAAAAATTTGAATAATCTGTTTGGTCACGACAGATAGAAACAATACACAAAAGCGGCGCTGAACGGGGACCTTAATTTGCTTTGGGGAACTGTAAGCGGATCAGTTCGTCTAGTGCAAGCTGGGCCCGTTAAGAACTTCAATTAGATTGGGATAAAAGTCGAGCGAAAGAAAAAATTCCCCTCTTTTATCTGAGAAACCGAACTTGTGCAGGAGGCTGTGTCAAACTGTGGGCTAGACCCTACTTTTCTGTCAGCTTTTATGCACGGAGCACTATATTGACTCGTAACTAAGTGTAGTTTTGGGGAAAACGTGAGGTGAGGTAAGATGGGAAATTAGTGCGATGTACTAAAAGATTTGCAGCGGTAAAGGGCTGAAAATAGAACTGCAGAATAACAGAATAAAAAGGGGGTTGCTGGGGCGGTAGAGGGTTTTACTGGAATAGCTACGGGGGTAGAACTGGAATAGCTACGGTGGTAGAACTGGAATAGCTATGGGGGTAGACTTGAAATAGCTAAGGGGGTAGGACTGGAGTAGCTAGGGGGGGGGTAGAACTTGAATTAGCTACGGGGGTAGAAATGTAGTAGCTCCTGGGTAGAACTGGAATAGCCACGGGGGTAGAACTTGAATTAGCTACGGGAGTAGAGCTGGAATAGCTACGGGGGTAGAACTGTAGTAGCTACGGGGGCAGAACTAGAATAGCTACGGGGGAAGAACTGGAGTGGCTAGGGGTAGAACTTAAATTAGCTACGGGGGTAGAAATAGAATAGCTAAGGGGTAGAACTGGAATAGCTACGGGGGTAGAACTGGAATAGCCGCGGGAGGTAGAACTGAAATAGCTAAGGGGGTAGGACTGGAGTAGCTATGGGGGGTAGAACTTGAATCAGCTACGGGGGTAGAAATGTAGTAGCTCCTGGGTAGAACTGGAATAGCTACGGGGGTAGAAATGGAATAGCTACAGGGGTAGAACTGAAATAGCTAAGGGGTAGAACTAGAATAGCTACGGGGGTAGAACTTGAATTAGCTACGGGGGGGGTAGAAATAGAATAGCTAAGGGGTAGAACTGGAATAGCGACGAGGGTAGAACTGGAATAACTACGGCGGTAGAACTGGAATAGCTACGGGGGTAGAACTGGAATAGACACAAGGGGGGAACTAGAATAGCTACGGGGATCGAACTGGAATAGCTACGGGATAGGAAAATAATGGTTACTTTATTGCTTCTTTTACTATTAATTAAAAGCCATAAAGCCGCTTTAACAATCGACTCTAGCCGCAGGTGCCGAACAGAATTACGCCGAAGAACTGACCGTTAGCACCGTACAAGGCAACAATCGGTCTTGGTTCTACAACGCTAGCAATCCAAAAAAATTTGTCAATAGCGAGCGCAGGCTAATCAACTTTTTAACAGCTGATTATGATAAGCGGGTCAGGCCGGTCTACGACCCGGGCACGGCTATAAAAGTACAATTCGGATTCTCTCTTAGTCAGATTATCGATGTGGTAAGTGTTTGTGCCTTTTTTCTCTCGGTTAAAAAATAGAGTGCGAGGTGGCAAGTTGGCATGGGGTAAAGAGTAGGGTAGAAGGGTAAGAGAAGACGGAGTGGCGGGTAGTCAATAAGCATGGGGTAGAAAAGATTAGAGAGGGTTATTAAGAGTAAGGATGGGTTGGAGAAGATATCCTTACCCTTTACCCAGTCAACATTCTCTACCCCATAGTTAGTCTTTACACCTCACTTAATTATGTTCTCTACCCCATCGTTAGTCTTTTGCACCTGACTTATGTTCTCTAACCCATCGTTAATCTTTACACCTCACTTATGTTTTCTACCTATCGTTAGTCTTTTGCACCTCACTTATGTTCTCTACCCCATCGTTAGTCTTTTGCACCTCACTTATGTTCTCTACCCCATAATTATTGTAGTCTTTACACCTCACTTATGTTTTATACCCCACTGTTACTCTTTACCCCACCTGGGTAAAGAGAAGCGGTAAAGAGAGAGGATGGGGGTAGAGAAGATAAGAGCAGCGGAGCAAGATTGTATAACGCTGATGCCATAAAGAATTTTTTATTACCAGTCTAAAGAATTAAGCAAAACTTATTTTTCAAATTACAGGACGAGAAAAACCAGATAATTACCACCAACTCTTGGCTAAACATGGTGAGAACTTTATAATTTAATAATAATAAGTCTACAAAAAAGTGCATATGCACTATTAGAATGTACTTTATAAACAGATTACTATTTGGAATTAATTACAGAACTGGTTGGACATTCACCTTCAATGGGATCCGGGCGATTTTGGAAACATCTCCACTATCCACCTGCCTTACCAATCTATTTGGCTACCGGACATCATACTGTACAACAAGTGAGTCCATAGGCGGAGCATACAACCAAGCTTTAGAGAACTAAAAAAAATTAGTAGCATACCTTGAACTCGAAAATCTAATTAAATAGTAATACTTAACTAAACTATTTTTTAATTCTATTAAGTCTATTATTATTGTAAAAGACAAGAAATTTTTACTTAGCACATTTTCAAATACTGCGTATAATACTCGCAAAATGGGATAAAAACAGACTATAATGGGATTACAAAGGGATAAATATACAGGATTATAAGATTAGAATGGGATAAAACCTGATTAGAATGGGATTAGACTGAAACAAAACAGGATAATAATGGGATTAGAATGGGATAAAAAAGGCTTAGATGGGATTAATATGGGATAAAAAGGATCAGAATGGGATTAAAAGGGATGAAAACAGCATTATAATGGGATTAAAATGTAATTTTAAGGGGATTAAAAAAGGATTAAGACAGGGTTATAATGAGATTAGAATGGGACTAAAAACAGGGTTATAATGGGATAAAAAACACGATGAAATAGGGTTTAAATAGGATCAGAACAATTTTTTTATTCTATAGTTATTTTCGTGAAACTGCATTAAAAATTGGGTTCATAATAATAAAAAGAAAATTTTAGTAATAAATTTTCGACTGTAAACTTGCTTGAAACAGAGCTACTAAGATAAAGTAAACAAAGTGAAAAAAAATTCCCCCATTGATGATAAAAGCTAACCAATATTAATCAATGAAACTCAGACACAATAATGAATGCAGCAGACAATGAGACCTGAACCGACAGATATGATTTATTAAAACAAATCGGTCATTTTGTTACCGAAATCCACTAGCTTCTGATTGATTAACTGATATTTGTACATTCAGTACACTCAGTTCCCACTAAAGTTAGGTTGCTAGGCAGAGAATTGAGTAGCAAGTTGGCTCTGGGCATTAAAATAAATCGCGAGCCGAGAGGAAGTCGATTTAATCGAGCTAGCGTGGGCGGGTGAGGCTGCAGACATTAATTATAACTAAGCAAGCCGATATGAATGAGCCGCTTACCGATTGGCCCTGCACTGGATTCTTATTTATTCACCCTATTTCTTATAAATGACAGCTAAGAGAATCTTAATGCTTCTTGTGAAGCCTGCTTTGTTTACTATGTAAAGTGCTTCGCGCGTTTGATAATGGTGCCGCGGCAAATGATATACATTGCGGTGAATTACACTTGTTAAGTGCCGGCACTTCAAAGATATATTTGAAAAAAAAGAACGATTTTTTATATTAGATAAAATAGAACAATCAGTATGCGCTGATAGATAGATAGATAGATAGATCGATAGATAGATAGATAGATAGATAGATAGATAGATAGATAGATAGATAGATTCATTGATTCATTGACTGATTATTTAATTGATAATTTGATAGAATGATTGATTTATAATATATATCTCTATTAGTTATCCATGAACTGATTTCTTATGAGTTCATCCCGCATATTAGTTACACTCCTCGGTCAGACAAGGTTAATTTGAAGCATAAAGGCGTCTCGACGTTTCAAAGACAAACGGCCATTCGTTCTCTGGTTAGAATCATACCACTCAAGAAGGCGCCTCAGTGAAAAAATCAAATTGAATGCTTAGTTTAGTCACAGAGGCTTTGTGGTGAGCAAGCCGACCCACTGGATGCGGTCCAGAAACTCTAACAGTTGTGCAAATATTTGAAGAGTTCTCTCACGTGGGCCGGTAAACAGGATGAGTTTCTTTTCGAAAGAATGATAGATAAAAACCTATAAAGAGGCAGGAATTTTAGGCGCTCTCTATCTATCTATCTATCTATCTATCTATCTATCTATCTATCTATCTATCTATCTATCTATCTATCTATCTATCTATCTATCTATCTATCTATCTATCTATCTATCTATCTATCTATCTATCTATCTATCTATCTATCTATCTATCTATCTATCTATCTATCTATCTATCTATCTATCTATCTATCTATCTATCTATCTATCTATCTATCTATCTATCTATCTATCTATCTATCTATCTATCTATCTATCTATCTATCTATCTATCTATCTATCTATCTATCTATCTATCTATCTATCTATCTATCTATCTATCTATCTATCTATCTATCTATCTATCTATCTATCTATCTATCTATCTATCTATCTATCTATCTATCTATCTATCTATCTATCTATCTATCTATCTATCTATCTATCTATCTATCTATCTATCTATCTATCTATCTATCTATCTATCTATCTATCTATCTATCTATCTATCTATCTATCTATCTATCTATCTATCTATCTATCTATCTATCTATCTATCTATCTATCTATCTATCTATCTATCTATCTATCTATCTATCTATCTATCTATCTATCTATCTATCTATCTATCTATCTATCTATCTATCTATCTATCTATCTATCTATCTATCTATCTATCTATCTATCTATCTATCTATCTATCTATCTATCTATCTATCTATCTATCTATCTATCTATCTATCTATCTATCTATCTATCTATCTATCTATCTATCTATCTATCTATCTATCTATCTATCTATCTATCTATCTATCTATCTAATCTATCTATCTATCTATCTATCTATCTATCTATCTATCTATCTATCTATCTATCTATCTATCTATCTATCCATCTATCCATCCATCCATCGACATCTACATGTATATTTTTAGTGATGCACAATTTGTGAATTCCCCCACCAATAGCTAAAAAATCCCACGTGCTCATAAATGATTCAATTGTGAGTCCGTCAATGATTCATGCCAACCTGCCGCAGCAAGTTCATGACCAGATTACGAGCAGAAAGCCGCTAGCAACTGGCTGCTCAGCTAATCTGGAACAGATTAGCTGCCCCCGACACATCCGAAAGCTAGGGCCATTCTTTCGCAACTAATCGCTTCAGAGTTGCAGACCGACAGCAAGGCAGGAAGGCAGCTTAGAGGTTATTGCATCGACTCGCACTTAGGGTGATTGGACAGGACGAGGAATGCTTCCGTGAGCATCTCGAAGTTTGCCATCAGTTTGTGCGTGTCTTCCTTATCTCGCTAGTTTTTTTTCAAGCTCGAAAGTTTCTAATATTATAGTCCATTAGTTTTTGCCCAGTAATATGTCTCAATCTTTCTGAGTAATGTCTGTCCGTACTTGTAGCAACCAAGATACTAATACGTTTTATTTTAAGGCCAGTGTGTTAAAGTATTGAAAATATTCTGGTTCCTCGTTTCTTTGTAATACTTATTGAAATATTTTTCCTGAATGTCTTCTTAGTTTTCTACGAGGTTGGTAGGTTCACGAGGTTTAGTTTCGTAGGTAAGCCTGGGAGGCTTATACAGATTGTATAGTGACTGTAAAATTTCTGAATAAGTGCATGCACAGAAGAAACAACAACAAAAAAGCAAAAATAGTTTCGTATGCTTTCAAGCATAACTGTTTATCTACGTTAGAATCAAGGGATCTTCGACTCTACAAGATTATCCTCACAGGGACACGTCACCGAGAATGGAAGCCAACTTTAGCTAAACCATAAATCCATCAATTTCACGTCATCTCCCGAAGTTGGGGAGAAAAAAACTCAACCTGGGATCACAACTTTGGCTTTTGCTTCTCTATATTACCGCAGAAAGCGTAATGTAGGCACGCTCCACATACGGGATTTGTACGAAGAGAACTACGATGTTAATAATTAACTGCCAGCAACGGGTCACAGTGCCACATGATCAGTTTTTGCTAATCC
>CATNEM010000149.1:3792500-3830000 GCA_950096795.1 Macrostomum cliftonense
ACACAGCTGCGGCGTTTGGTCACGTGAGTTTTGATTGTCAATCGATAATTTACGGTATTGTTTTCAATCATGTCAACCTAAGGCACGGTCAGGTGTCTGAGTGTATTTTTAGTAATATTGATTAGTCACGTGACTAAGCAGTCCAGAGAGCGTAAGTGCTAAAATCCTCACCTTTAACTGAGGATCTCAGTTAAAGGAGGACTTTTATAACTGCTTGGGGAAGTTTCTAACTGCTCGAGAAGATTTTCTATCTTCTTGGGGGATTTTCTAACTGCCTCGGCTAGATTTTCTAACTCCTCGGAAAGATTTTCTATCTGATTTGGGGATTTCTGACTGCTGGGGAAGGATTGTCCGACTGCTCGGAAAGAATTTCTTGCTGAATGGGAGACTTTCTAACTGCTCGGGGAGATATTTTTGTATTTAGAATATCTTCTAAATGCACGGAAAGATTGTTAACTGCTCAGGAGATTTTAATTTTGATGCAGAGATTTCGTAGCTGCTTGGGGAGATTTCTGTTAAGTGAATGAGTGATTAAAAATGCCTGTCTGTGCCCTCTAGGGGGCACCGAAGAGCTAGTCTACTATACTACGAGTAAATGTGTCTATTGTCTGTCTATCTGTGGGTTTGGAACGATGTAGAGCTCGAACGGATCTATCGATTCTGATCAAATTTGTGCCAAAAGATGACAAATTCTTCCAGGATGACACAGTGAAAGTTTGCAAGCTCTGCTTCAAGTGGAAAGGGGATTAAATATTCGAAAAACGAGTTTTTCCTATGCTTTGAAAGCGAGGCCAAAAAAGGTCAAAGTCGGCCAATAACCTTCTAAAAAAGAGATCGTCAGTCACGTGACTTAACACGCGAACAAACCTGCGAACCCGTTTCCAACAGGGCCACAAAATAGTCCACGACCACACTGACTACACTTCGCCGCTAATCAGACCGGCAAACACCGCCAGGTCCAGCTTCCCCGGCCATCCGCATCAGTTGAACTGCGTAGGCGGAGGTGTAGGCGGCGGCGGCGTGGGCGGTATCAGAAAATTGACGAAATCCATGTCTAAAAAGGTGACAACGTCGTTTGGCGGCGAAGTAGGCGAAGTGGCAGCGAATCACGTCGACGCGATGTCGCCCTGCTCGGCGGTTGCCAACCCGCTAATGGGAGAAGAATCCCCGACTCGAGTGTCCGCATTATCCGACTGTTTATTGCAGCAGCAGCAGCTAAAGCAACAGAAGCTCCTGTCACCTACGCCGCCGCCACCTCCGCCACCGCCGCCGCCGCCAACTTTAGGGTCAACTACTACACGGCATCGCTCGCTATCTGGTGGGGCGAAGCTGCTGCACAGCATCAAATTGGGATGGAATCACAGTCGGAGCAACAAGTACAATGTGAGTTGGGACTTACTCAGTATCGCTTTAACGAAATGACGAAATAAAATAAATTTTGGTTAGAATATTATGACTTAACCTTACCAACCAGTCTCTTGCGCGTCGTCACGTGACATACCTCTCCAAGCAGACTACTACTTATCCATTTAGCAAGCGCACAATCCTATTACAATATTTAAAAAATCCTCTCAGCGAGTACATGCAAGACATTTCATTACGATTCAAGTACATTTTAGGTATGGTCACGTGACTTAAAAGCTTTTTTTTAGCGTACTGTACACTTTATTTTACAATTTCAAATTGAAATCATTACGTGACACAGCCAACCTCACTCCAGGTTTGTCACGTGACTAACGAACGCTTATCTTTCTTTTGCTACGCTAACTTCACTCCCGTGTGTGCTCACGTGACTTATAAAAACTCCGCTCTTTAACTCTCAAGGAATCGTTTCGCGAGGCGAACGACACTCCGTTGCTAAGTAGCAACCGTCATCAGAACCAGCAGACGAGCTTGCACCAACAGCAACTACCAGCCGCACCCTTTTGGCGGCAGGCTGTCTATCAAAAACAACAGCAGCAGAACCAACAGGAATCGAGCAGACAGACGGCTCTCCACGAGGCTAACAGCCAGCATCACGGCGGACCAGCCGCCGGGGTGTGCACTAGCGACACCGAGCGGCACCTGGTGTCAGTTCTGCACACTGTCAAGCAGACTCTGGACCGTCAGGAGAAGCGAATCTGCCAGCAGCTGAACCGCGACCAGCTAGTTCGCGAATGGCACGAAGCCTCCGAGGTTCTTGACAGATTATTCCTAATCCTGTTCATCCTGCTAACTAGCTTGGTCACGTGGTCTATGATAATGCGCGCCTACACTGTGGAAGTTACTGAGCCGCCTAATCCTGATGACATTTGATAGAATTGACAATGATAATCTTAGTGGCCTGTGAAATAGACACGTAGTAGCAAACGGAAGGGTAGGAATTTAAACGTTATTTGCTATTATAAATTATTGCGCTTGCGTCATTTTTAGTCTGAAAGTACTCTATTGTTTATGTACCCGCAGAAGTACAAATTTGTATGCACTTTTAAGGCCAGACAAAAAATATAAGGAAATAAAAGTTATTCAAACTTGAAGATTACTACATTTTTTGACTACGGTTGTAAAATTTCTTTCTGCATATGGACAAAGTTTTCAGCTAATGAATATTAAAATCTTCTATTAGTTGCTCTTTTCCATTATTATAGTAAACAATAGTTCATTGTAAATAATACGAGCACTAACATTATTAAGTTAATGCCGCCGCTGCTTTGGTTAACTAAATCAACATTTAGTTGGTCGTCTTTTTAATATCCGAGATCATGCCATGCTCTTGCGACTTACGCGGTGAAAGTGAAAGAAAAACTGCATGCGCAGCCCGACAACAATAATTTAATTATATGCGGCGGCAGCTGGAGGTAGTCAGGGCTGCGGGACATCTGATGAGCCCGCGACATGAGGAGCGCGGGACTAAGTAGACCATAGCTTAGATCTTAGTACTAAAATACAAGCCGGATATGGGGAATGAAAAAGTAACCATAGCTAAGGGATTCCATAGCCAGCGGATTTGTGAGGCGAGCGGCTTCATCGATATGAGGATCTATGAGGATGCTGGCTTCATCAACATGAGGATCTATGAGGATGTTGGCCTTATCGACATGAGGATCTATGAGGATGCTGGCCTCATCAACCTGGTTCTATGAGGATGCTGACCTCATCGACATAAAGATCTATGAGGATGCTGGCCTCATCGACATGAGGATCTATGAGGATGCTGACCTCATCGACATAAGGATCTATGAGGATGCTGGCCTCATCGACATGAGAATCTATGAGGATGCTGGCCTCATCGACATGAGGATCTATGAGGATGCTGGCTTCATCAACATGAGGATCTATGAGGATGCTGACCTCATCGACATGAGGATCTATGAGGATGCTGACCTCATCGACATGAGGATCTATGAGGATGCCGGCCTCATCTATATGAGGATCTATGAGGATGCTGGCTTCATCGATATGAGGATCTATGAGGATGCTGGCCTCATCGACATGAGGATCTATGAGGATGTTGGCCTTATCGACATGAGGATCTATGAGGATGCTGGCCTCATCAACCTGGTTCTATGAGGATGCTGACCTCATCGACATAAAGATCTATGAGGATGCTGGCCTCATCGACATGAGGATCTATGAGGATGCTGACCTCATCGACATGAGGATCTATGAGGATGCTGGCCTCATCGACATGAGGATCTATGAGGATGCTGGCCTCATCGACATGAGGATCTATGAGGATGCTGGCTTCATCAACATGAGGATCTATGAGGATGCTGACCTCATCGACATGAGGATCTATGAGGATGCTGGCCTCATCGATATGAGGATCTATGAGGATGCTGACCTCATCGACATAAGGATCTATGAGGATGCTGGCCTCATCGACATGAGGATCTATGAGGATGCTGGCCTCATCGATATTAGGATCTATGAGGATGCTGGCCTCATCGACATGAAGATCCACGAGGCTTCCTTAAGCATCTCGGAGGCTGGTATCCTCATTTGACCTGACGATCTGGGTAAAAATTCGAAGATAGTGTCAAAAAACTAGTGAAACATCATAAGAGAAAATCAGAGATGCTTATTTAGATGAATTAAATAACCATTTAGCATAAAAAATGCTAGGCATAAGCACTTAACCATAGCAATAAAGCTAGCATCCAAGGATCGTATAATTGAAACAGGTAAAAAAGATTTAGAAAATCAACTAAAACAAACAGCCGTACAATAACAGTAGTGTAGGAAATCAAACACAAAAATGCGTACAAAAATTAACCTAGATTAAAAAAACAAACTTAAGCTACTATAAGTAACAATAGCAACATTTTTTAATTTTAATTTTTTGAAGGCTAGAAGGAAGTGATAGGTAAAACGTACTAAGAAAATGAAATTTGTGAATGTTTCCCCATTTTTAATTCTAAAGATAAAAAAACCTTATAATAAAGGAGATATATATTGATCGCTAGGACAAGAAAACTCTCCGATTATATTATAAGATATTCAACCAGAATCCAACGTTAAAAAAATTAACTACTCAAATAGAATTTCACCTTAAAGATAAATGACCCGATCGAAATCGCACCGTAGAGATCTCCCCCACTATCGGAATCTCACCCTAGAGATCTCCTCTACGATCGGAATCTCACCCTAGAGATCTCCCCTACTATCTTAATCTCACTCTAGAGATCTCCTCTACTATCGGAATCTCACCCTATAAATTGCAACTACTATTGGAATCTCACCCTAGAGATCTCCTCTTCTATGGGAATCTCACCCTAGAGATTTTCCCTACTATTAGAATATCACCTTAGAGATTTCTCCTACTATTGGAATCTCACACAAGAGATTTCTCCAACTATCGGAATCTCACCCTAGAGTTTGCCGCTACTATTGGAATCTCACACAAGAGATCTCTCCAACTATCGGAATCTCACCCTAGAGATTGCCGCTACTATTGGAGTCTCACACAAGAGATCTCTCCAACTATCGGAATCTCACCCTAGAGATTGCCGCTACTATTGGAATCTCACACAAGAGATCTCTCCAACTATCGGAATCTCACCCCAGAGATTGCCGCTACTATTGGAATCTCACGCAAGAGATCTCCTTAACTATCGGAATCTCACCCTAGAGAGTTCCGCATTGATATGAATTTCACCTGTGAGATTCAGAATCGTTAAAAATCTCACCTTAGAGATTCCCACACCAAGACTAATAATATCCGTTAATAGAAAAGTCAAACAGTGACAGAAATATTTAATAACAAGGTTTGAAAAAAACACAAGCAAATCATTCCTCTTTGGCCTTGGAATCGTTCGCACCGGATGTGAATAGTCCGACGCTATTGAGAATTGGCCTGGCCACCGTGCCAGGGCCCAGCAGCAGAAGCGCCAGGCGAGCCAAGCCGGCATAGTTGCCGTGCAGTTGGGAAGCGGAGGCGCCAATTAGAACTGACAGGCAGAGTGACATCGGCCTGTTGAGTTCGTGGGAGCGGGATTTTGGACTGATGGGGAAGCTGTCACAGATTCGTTTTTAGATCATTTAAACTCTTGTGTTTTATAGATATAAATTTCAATGCAAGCCTGGGTCAGGCTTTGTGGGTCAAGTTTTTTATTAACGCTAGTGGAGTGGGTCACGCGTTTTTCTAATTAACTCTTTTTGAGTCAAGCCTGGGTCAGGCTTTGTGGGTCACGCGTTTTTCTAATTAACTCTTTTTGAGTCAAGCCTGGGTCAGGCTTTGTGGGTCACGCGTTTTTCTAATTAACGCTGTTTGAGTCAAGCCTGGGTCAGGCTTTGTGGGTCACGCGTTTTTCTAATTAACTCTTTTTGAGTCAAGCCTGGGTCAGGCTTTGTGGGTCACGCGTTTTTCTAATTAACACTTTTTGAGTCAAGCCTGGGTCAGGCTTTGTGGGTCACGCGTTTTTCTAATTAACGCTGTTTGAGTCAAGCCTGGGTCAAGCTTTGTGACTCATGCAACATTGGGTCAAGTTTTTAGGTCAAGCCCCAGACTAACGACTGGGTAAGTCACGAATGGGTCAAGCTTTTTCTGGTTCAACCTTGGTCTGTTATATCGAGTTTTTAGGTCACATTTTTTAAGTTATTATGATTTTTATGTAAAAAAATCGATTTAATTTAAATCAATCAATCAATTATCAATAAAATTGCTAACCAGGCAAGCCTCAACGGAGGCGCGTAGAACAGTCCCCGTTCCCTAGCCAGCAGAATAGCATCGAACGAGTAGATCAAAACCAATGCAACGGCTAGTGAGTAGTGCGGATCGGCAACGGGCAGTACAGATTGGCCAGATTGCAGAGCCTTGGCCCACACAAACAGAGATGGGCCGCATAGGCAAGCCACTAGAGACAGGATGGCCGACAAGTTGTAGTAATGCTTGGCCAAGGTGGATAAAGCAATTATTCTGTTGGCGCTTGGCTTTTCGGACTCGTTCGGAGCGTCGATTCGCGTGGCCGCAGTCTGGGGTGAATGATATTTTATGGATAGATTCGATTTTATACTGTCATTAGGTGGGTCAAGAAAATGAATTTACAAAGAAAAAATGTGTCAGACACACAGTTTGGTGTCAGACATAGACAGTTTGGTGTCAGATATAGACAGTTGGGTGTTAGATATAGACAGTTGGGTGTCAGACATAGATATTTGGGTTTCAGATATAGACAGTTGGGTGTCAGACATAGACAGTTGGGTGTCAGACATAGATATTTGGGTTTCAGATATAGACAGTTGGGTGTCAGATATAGATATTTGGGTTTCAGATATAGACAGTTGGGTGTCAGATATAGACAGTTGGGTGTTAGATATAGACAGTGGGTGTCAGACATAGACAGTTGGGTGTCAGATATAGACAGTTGGGTGTTAGATATAGACAGTTGGGTGTCAGATATAGACAGTTGGGTGTTAGATATAGACAGTTGGGTGTCAGACATAGATATTTGGGTTTCAGATATAGACAGTTGGGTGTCAGACATAGACAGTTGGGTGTCAGACATAGATATTTGGGTTTCAGATATAGACAGTTGGGTGTCAGATATAGATATTTGGGTTTCAGATATAGACAGTTGGGTGTCAGATATAGACAGTTGGGTGTTAGATATAGACAGTGGGTGTCAGACATAGACAGTTGGGTGTCAGATATAGACAGTTGGGTGTTAGATATAGACAGTTGGGTGTCAGATATAGACAGTTGGGTGTTAGATATAGACAGTTGGGTGTCAGACATAGACAGTTGGGTGTCAGACATAGACAGTTGGGTGTCAGACATAGACAGTTGGGTGTCAGACATAGACAGTTGGGTGTCAGAAATAGGCAGTTGGGTGTCAGACATAGACAGTTGGGTGTCAGACACACAGTTGGGTGTCAGACATAGATATTTGGGTTTCAGATATAGACAGTTGGTGTCAGACATAGATATTTGGGTTTCAGATATAGACAGTTGGGTGTCAGACATAGATATTTGGGTTTCAGATATAGACAGTTGGGTGTCAGACATAGATATTTGGGTTTCAGATATAGACAGTTGGTGTCAGACATAGATATTTGGGTTTCAGATATAGACAGTTGGTGTCAGACATAGATATTTGGGTTTCAGATATAGACAGTTGGGTGTCAGACATAGATATTTGGGTTTCAGATATAGACAGTTGGGTGTCAGACATAGATATTTGGGTTTCAGATATAGACAGTTGGTGTCCGACATAGACAGTTGGGTGTCAGATATAGACAGTTGGGTGTTAGATATAGACAGTTGGGTGTCAGACAGACATTTGGGTGTCAGACATAGACAGTTGGGTGTCAGACAGACATTTGGGTGTCAGACATAGACAGTTGGGTGTCAGAAATAGGCAGTTGGGTGTCAGACATAGACAGTTGGGTGTCAGACATAGACAGTTGGGTGTCAGAAATAGGCAGTTGGGTGTCAGACATAGACAGTTGGGTGTCAGACAGACATTTGGGTGTCAGACATAGACAGTTGGGTGTCAGAAATAGGCAGTTGGGTGTCAGACATAGACAGTTGGGTGTCAGCGATTTAAGTAGCATGTCAGCAATAAAATGAAATTGTCAGTCAGTATAAAGACGGCACCTTCAACAGCTTGGTGATGAGCAGGAAAACGATGCCAGCAGCTCCGCAATGCCGCTGTGTCATGTACAACGCCAGAATACACCCAATAGGCGACAGAAAATTGGCGAAACTTTTAGAAAACAGCTGGCCCTGACTGTCGCCGTGAGACATCATCAGGAGGCGTCGAGGCGCCCGTAGCAGCACGCCTAACCAGACAACCAGCAGGGTCATAGACAATAGAATGGCTGCGGCCAAGGGAGCGGCCATAGTTGCTAGGCAAATTTGACGTATCAACTGACTGACAAGTTCCCCAGTTGATATTGTCCCAGCGAAATTAACAATCACAGTTGGCAGACAGGCAGCCAAGCTGGTGAGCATAAGTAGGCCGGGACTTGCAATTAGGGTGCCCAGTAGAGACTTGTCAACTTCTTCCGGCGGTAGCGACATGGACGAAAGCACTGTGGACAGGATCTGCAAATGGTATACCAGTGTAGAATGGTGACAAAAAAAACTGTCATGATAATCAGAATAAACTGTAAAAATAATCGAAGATAATAAGGATAAACGTGTGTCAGAAAGAACTTGAATAGGTGTCAGGAAGTACCTGAATGAGTGTCAGGAAGGACTTGAATGGGTGTCAGGAAGGACTTGAATGGGTGTCAGGAAGGACTTAAAAAGGTGTCAGGAAGGACTTGAATGTGTGTCAGTAGGGAATTAAATGGGATCACGCTAAACTCACATGCACTGCAGCCCAAGTAGGCAGCTCGGTGACGCCTCCGTACCGCAGCAAAGCCGCACCAAACAATTGCGGTTGAAACCGCAGGCTAAGCCGATAGCGACACAACGGATTAGTGACCACATGCAGTCGGCACAGTCCGCCAGCACCCATGACGCAATCAACCAGAGCCAGGCTGGCATTCTGATTGAAATACTGCACCGAATGAATGTACTTCCCAGACTGGGATTCCTGGGCTAAACAGCCGGGCGTACCGACTAAAGCGCCGCAATTCGTTGCTTCGATGGTGGCCTCGTAGCCAAACCAGCTTAGTGGCAGGTCGACAGTTGAGTACAACGAGCCTGGCGAGAGTTGGTCGGCTTTTAACGAAGCAGAGGGCGCTAAACTAGCAGATAGAGGCCAGGGATTCCAGCTTAGTTGGAGACGACGAGAGGAGGAGCTGCTTAGTTCGAATAGGAGCTCGGTCTGAAACAACGAAGGGGAAGAATGTTTTGTTGCCAAGGTACTTCGTAACTCTTCTCTTTAAACTCGCGAGCATTACATTCTCTTCTTTTTACGCTCGTAGACTCACGTACATTAAATTCTCTTCCCTTTAGACTCGCGTGCATTGCATTCTCTTCCCTTTAGATTCGCGTACATTACAGTCTCTTCTCTTTAAACTGACGTAAATTTCATTATCTTCCCTTTAAATGCACGTACATTACATTCTCTTACCATTAGACGCGCGTACATTACATTCTCTTCCCTTTATACACATGTACAATACATTCTCTTCTCTTCAAACTCCTAAATGCTCCGGAAGATTTTTCAACTGCCTTGGGTAGAGTTTCCAACTGATCATGAGACTTTTTTCTTCCTGGGATTCTTTGTCTGGTTGGGGAATTCTCTGTCTGTGGGGGTATTTTTTACCCGAAGATTTTTCTACTGTGGGGGCTTTTCGGTCTGCTTAGGGGATTTTTAACTGCCCGGGGAAAGTTTCTATTTGATTGGGGGATTTTCTGACTTCTGGCGGGGCTTTACTTTACTGCTGGGGGAAGATTTTTTGACTGCTCTCCAAAAATTTTCCAGCTGCTCGGAAAGATTATCTAGCTAGGCTAAATGCGGGGAGACTTTCAGTAGATTTTCTGAATGCACGGAAGGATATTATGCTTCTAGGGAGACTTTAATTTTGTTGCAGAGATTTTCTAGCAGCTTAGGGAGATTTCCGTTGAGTAAATGAGTGATTTAAAATGCCTGTCTGCGCCCCCCCTGGGGGGGGGGGGGGCACCGAAGAGCTAGTTACATTCTCTTCTCTTCAAACTCACGTACATCAAATTCTCTTCCCTTTAAACGCACATACAGTACATTCTCTTCACTTTAAACTCGCGTACGTTACAGTCTCTTCCCTTTAAACGCATGTATATTACAATCTTTCCTATTTAAACTCGCTTACATTATCCTCCTCTAAATTAGTCTTTCTACCAGTAGACTCGTGTACATACGAAAATGTACGTACCTGATCATCAGACGGACCAATCACAACCACAAAGGCGGTAGCTTTAGCCAGCCAATCGGCCCTCTCATCACCAACAATCTCAGCCAGCCGACGTCGCAATCCGCTAGGCGGCAGCTCCCTAGCGTAGGCCTCATCAAGTCGAAGCAAATTTTTGCACGGTTTATTATTAACATTTTCGCCAGCATCCAGACAGGCAAACAGCCAACCGTTGTCACTATTCGATCCGCTACCGTCAAGTAGAAACACGGCGGACTCGCTCCTAGCAACTAACGGACCGTCTGGCTTAGCGGCGATAATTTTTAAATAAACTGGCCGACTCAATTTGTCCCGTTCGAAACGAAACGAACGGTGTCTCGGGTCGGCCAGATCGCGATAGAACCACCGGCTGGCGTCTTGGCTAACCGACGAGGCTGATAATTTCGTCGACAAATCGACAAATTTTCTAGCCGGCGGCGGCGAACTCGGCAACAAATGTCGACGAAATGTGGCCACAATTTTCGACGGCGCGCCATTCAAATTGGCGGCGTCGTCAACAAATGAAAACAAAGCCCGGCAAAGAGCTATGACCAGCTGTTTGCACCAAACTATGCAGCGATGATCGGTTGAGGCCCACGCGTTTCTAATGTGACTTGACGATGCCCAGAGCGTATTGCGAGGCAGGCCGATGCCGCCATCGAGCCGAGTCAACGGCAGGGCCACCTCCAGATCGCGATCTCCGCCGCCGATTGATATCAGGGCCACGTGACCGAGCGTTGTGGCGCCATTTTTGCGCCAATAGTTGTTCATCTCGGCGTAGAAATTGATCATGTGACTGTCCGTGGCTAGAACTGAAATGTTCAGTGCGAATACATTGTTAAAATAATGCGGCAATTTGCCTACGAACAGCAAGCAAAACTCTATCTAAATTTTCTTGGAGCATTGAAAGTCCATAAAATCTTAGTTATGGAACAATAAACTCTATCTACACAAAGCTACAGTTTCCTAAAGTCGATTTAAACTTGATGGCAGCATCCTACAGTAAATCAACACTCATTGACAGTATGCTACAGTAAATCAACACTCATTGACAGTATGCTACAGTAAATCAACACTCATTGACAGTATGCTACAGTAAATCAACACTCATTGACAGCATCCTACAGTAAATCAACACTCGCTGACAGCATTCTACAGTAAATCAACACTCATTGACAGCATAATACAGTAAATCAACACTCATTGACAGCATCCTACAGTAAATCAACACTCATTGACAGCATCCTAGAGTAAATCAACACTCACTGACAGCATGCTACAGTAAATCAACACTCATTGACAGCATCCTACAGTAAATCAACACTCACTGACAGCATAATACAGTAAATCAACACTCATTGACAGCATCCTACAGTAAATCAACACTCGCTGACAGCATCCTACAGTAAATCAACACTCATTGACAGTATGCTACAGTAAATCAACACTCATTGACAGCATCCTACAGTAAATCAACACTCATTGACAGCATCCTACAGTAAATCAACACTCATTTACAGCATCCTACAGTACATTAACACTAGCTGACAGCATTCTACAGTAAATCAACCTGATTGACAGAAATACCGATAGTGCATGAAAACTGAGGTGCAAAATTTTACAGGTCTTCATTAATATGCATTAAAATAATTCTACAATACGTTAGTTTCAATAATAAACATTAGCAAAATTGCTCTTAATAAAAAGCTGACAGCAGGAAACCTTTAATCGCCCTCGATAAATCCCAAAGTTGATAGAATATCCTAATTCCTAACATTCATCAAGCACATATTTCCACGATATCCACGAAGAATACATCCAACTGTTTACATCGGACAGATCCTTCAACATAAGACGATCATCAATCAGGGTTACTAAGAAAGAATGCACATATGTATATCTAGCACGCACACAGACTAACACAGCTTCGGGAAATATTTTTTCGTATAACTGAAGAGGTTTCCCAGCCTAATAATCTTAAGCTACATAGCTAAAAAAAAACCCCCTAACCCTTCAAACTTTGCAACCAACGCCTTAGCAACAAGATAACAAAGTGTCAGTTACTACCTACCTAACAACCATTGCGAACCCCATTGCGCTGCCTCGGAATCTTTCCTCATATATGCTATATACAAAGAAGCTAAGGGAAAAAAACACCAGCAAAAAGATTTCGTTTCGTTCAGTTTAGGGAGTCAAGAAGACAAATTTATAGATTGTAAACCGCTAGCTAACATCTGTCAAAGCTGTTTTCTAGATTCGTGTCACAATAAACACAACAGAGACAGAACCGGATTCTTTAGACCGTCAGGGCTTCTGCACACAATGCAAGTTTATTATCAATGGGATATATTAGTGGCACATCTGTTTCCTACCAAGGATTCCAACTAAGGATTAGCTGAAAAAAAAGAGATTTTCCCATCCCATAGATCAAGTGTCTAAATACGAATTTTCTGACAATCATCAAACTTCGCAGGAACAAATTATTCATGACGGGAAGCTACAGTTTATAATCGAACTTGTCTGTCTTTGCCTGCCTGCCTGCCCTTTCTGTATCTGTCTGTCAAACATTTCAACTCAAATGTATATTGTTTCTTCAGCGATAGGTCTTCTGACGTATGAAGCTTTAGCCATAAGCAAAAACCTACTAGTGTTATGGGAAATTAAATTTGACTTCTTTCAGAAATTAAACAAATTTTGGGAGCCCAATAGATGCGATTGGATAAATATATAACTGAAAATTAATTTCTAAATTAAAATAACATAAGGTTGCGAAATCTAGGACACTGGATTTAAAGAGAAAAGTGGCGCCATCTTAGGGTAGCGCCATCTGAAAAAAGTGGCGCCATCTGAAGACCCAAATGAATAGAGCTTCTGGACATTAATAGAAGCGCATAGAGACAACAAAGACCCCCCACAGAAGCGGATACAAAGACCAGGGCGGCATGCTATCGATGTTAGCGGATGAAGATAAGTGGCACAATATCTATAAGACGATGACAACAAAAATCATTGGAATGACTTTCAAACCCCCCCTAGAAGCAGTCCTCTATAGTCGCATGGTCAACTATAGCCAGATCAACACATAAGCAGGCCGAAATTCCATACAGGTTGGCGAATAGCAACCAACCCATCTAACATTGCCCACTTGAAATCAACTTCCAAGGCGTATTGGATATACACTGCACGGGATCAGGGGGACTGTTGTTTTGAAATCGAGAATATCGCATTCAAGAGGAAAATATAGGGGAACAGGATGAATTCAACTGTTTACAGTAGCCGATATCGAGTTCACTGCATTTGCAAGCTTGGCGCATCAAACCAAACCAACCCCATGCACCACCGCAGCCACTTCTGACGGACATTGGTAAACACATTTAACATTTAGCAGTCTTAGACACATAAAGCCACTTTGCTGAATAAACAAAATACAAACAAAAAAATTTGGCGTGTGTTGCAACTTAAATCTGGGCGTGTATAGAAAAAAAGAAAGAAACCTTACAGAAAAATTAGAAGTTGTTTCAGTTAAACAACACAAAAAATTGTTGCTTGCCACTTGTGTTCCCCTATATAGCTAGCAGAATGGCTGTTTAGATTTCTTAGCAATTCTTAAATAATGGCCAACCGCAACCATGCAGGCTCCCCCCATATAAATAGTCCAATTTCTAAGTCGCCTACCGCTTGCAGAAATCAAACGAACCCCCCACCCATCATCATCTTTGCAGGCTCCCTCGGTTATATAGCTGAAACCGATACCTTTAGAATCTATTTATAAACGGAGGAAATCTTATTCCTTTAGCCTTGGTCCACATAGCAACAACCAAAGCAGTTCAATTGCAGGCGTACAAATACAATACAACAGCATCAAACCGAATAAGATGCTGCGCGCATAAGGGAACTGGAAAAGTGTGAGAAATAAATAAATGACAGAAATTAAAGACGGACGGGAACAGAAGACGACTTATGAAACACAATAAGAATTTTACTCCATGTATTTCTTAAAAGAACTTACTTCCAGATTGGAATCACGTCTTTAAGCGACATGAATGATAAGCCATGTGAGAATCACGTCTTTAAGCGGCATGAATGATAAGCCATGTGAGAGAGAATCACGTCTTTAAGCGACATAAATGATAAGCCATGAGAGAATCACGTCTTTAAGCGACATGAATGATAAGCCATGTGAGAATCACGTCTTTAAGCGACATGAATGATAAGCTATGTGAGAGAGAATCACGTCTTTAAGCGACATGAATGATAAGCCATGAGAGAATCACGTCTTTAAGCGGCATGAATGATAAGCCATGTGAGAGAGAATCACGTCTTTAAGCGACATAAATGATAAGCCATGAGATAATCACGTCTTTAAGCGACATGAATGATAAGCCATGTGAGAATCACGTCTTTAAGCGACATGAATGATAAGCCATGTGAGAATCACGTCTTTAAGCGACATGAATGATAAGCTATGTGAGAGAGAATCACGTCTTTAAGCGACATGAATGATAAACCATGTGAGAGAGAATCACGTCTTTAAGCGACATAAATGATAAGCCATGAGAGAGAGAATCACGTCTTTAAGCGGCATGGATGATAAGCCATGTGAGAGAGAATCAGATCTTTAAGCGACATGAATGATAAGCTATGTGAGAGAGAATCACGTCTTTAAGCGACATGAATGATAAGCCATGAGAGAATCACGTCTTTAAGCGACATGAATGATAAGCCATGAGAGAATCACGTCTTTAAGCGACATGAATGATAAGCCATGTGAGAGAGAATCACGTCTTTAAGCGACATGAATGATAAGCTATGTGAGAGAGAATCACGTCTTTAAGCGACATGAATGATAAGCCATGTGAGAATCACGTCTTTAAGCGGCATGAATGATAAGCCATGTGAGAGAGAATCACGTCTTTAAGCGACATAAATGATAAGCCATGAGATAATCACGTCTTTAAGCGACATGAATGATAAGCCATGTAAGAATCACGTCTTTAAGCGACATGAATGATAAGCCTTGTGAGAATCACGTCTTTAAGCGACATGAATGATAAGCCATGTGAGAGAGAATCACGTCTTTAAGCGACATGAATGATAAGCCATGTGAGAGAGAATCACGTCTTTAAGCGACATAAATGATAAGCCATGAGAGAGAGAATCACGTCTTTAAGCGGCATGGATGATAAGCCATGTGAGAGAGAATCAGATCTTTAAGCGACATGAATGATAAGCTATGTGAGAGAGAATCACGTCTTTAAGCGACATGAATGATAAGCCATGTGAGAATCACGTCTTTAAGCGACATGAATGATAAGCCATGAGAGAATCACGTCTTTAAGCGACATGAATGATAAGCCATGTGAGAGAGAATCACGTCTTTAAGCGACATGAATGATAAGCTATGTGAGAGAGAATCACGTCTTTAAGCGACATAAATGATAAGCCATGAGAGAATCACGTCTTTAAGCGACATGAATGATAAGCCATGTGAGAATCACGTCTTTAAGCGACATGAATGATAAGCTATGTGAGAGAGAATCACGTCTTTAAGCGACATGAATGATAAGCCATGTGAGAATCACGTCTTTAAGCGGCATGAATGATAAGCCATGTGAGAGAGAATCACGTTTTTAAGCGACATAAATGATAAGCCATGAGAGAGAGAATCACGTCTTTAAGCGACATGAATGATAAGCCATGTGAGAATCACGTCTTTAAGCGGCATGGATGATAAGCCATGTGAGAGAGAATCAGGTCTTTAAGCGACATGAATGATAAGCCATGTGAGAGAGAATCAGGTCTTTAAGCGACATGAATGATAAGCCATGTGAGAGAGAATCACATCTTTAAGCGACATGAATGATAAGCCATGTGAGAGAGAATCACATCTTTAAGCGACATGAATGATAAGCCATGTGAGAGAGAATCACATCTTTAAGCGACATGAATGATAAGCCATGTGAGAATCACGTCTTTAAGCGACATGAATGATAAGCCATGTGAGAGAAAATCGAAGTACATAATAAAATAGCAAACTGTTGGAGAAATTTTCAATTTAGCGATCTTCCGCCTGCAGCTAGTGCGCCCAAAGTTCCATAAACCCTGTCGTCCCCCCTCCTAAAAAGGAAGCGAATAAACTTGCTCTTCTGCTATTGGTTGACTTAGCCCTAATTGGGGAGGGGGGAAGCCAGAGGACAGCGCTAATTGTATGGATTTATGAGGAACCAATAAGCGACAAAGTTTACCAAAAAAAGAATGCTTGCATCTGGAAATATAACTTACCAGGTCGTTGATGCGGCGTAGCCAGTGTAACAATCAAAGATACCCGACCTCGATCGAAACCGTCCAGAGTGATTGCGTGACGAGCCACTAGGCCACCCTAGAATTGAGTGACAGGTTTAAGAGATAAGTGAAACAAACCATACAGCATGTATCAATTTATGGATAGTAAAACAACTTCTGCAGCGAGTGTCTACGAAGATACAGCGGTGAAGACGGCTGTTGGAAAAGCGGCGGCTGCCTCTCGTAGCAGCGGCGACAAACGGAAGGTAAGTTATTGGCAATAATTTTTGACAGTGCTTTACTTGTTTGGTTGCTATGGCATGGCTAAATAGTGCGTCAATAATTCTTTATCAATCCAAGACTGGGTTTACTTTTTGGATGGACACAGGATGCAAAATCGTATTGTGTTCTTAATTTTAGGATGCGATTTCAGGGTTTGGGATACATTTTTTTAGATTCCCATTTAAGAGGTATATTATTGTGAATAATTTAAAAATCAAGATGCAAAATCGCATCCTATTTTGAATTTTAGGATGCGATTCTCAAAGTCAAGATGCTATAGCATCCCTATCGCACAAAAAATAAACCCAGATCCAAGATTGTTTTTTGGAATTTTCTTTGCAATTTAAGGCTCAAAATTAGGCCCTAACCCTAACCGCTAGAACACAAAGCCTGAACTTCAAAATACAAAGTTAGTTTTTAGACTTGGAGCTGGTATAGTCTTTTAAATCTGTCAAAAATCTTCAGTCTTCAGTTCATCGAAATCAGCTTTCTTTCCCGATTTCCACTGGAAGACCAAGAAAACTTCTTTTTTTAAATCACCGTCCTAAGGGAACAAAATTAGAACGAATTCGCATCGTTCAGGTGTTCGAACTTGTCATGTCAGACGCATCAGGTATATAGTAGTACGATCGTATACAGGAAATGTATCGCTTTTTTTGAAAGCGGAAAACAGTCCACTTGACTAGCATCCGTTTGAAAGGCTTGAAAGTAAGCTAACACAGTCAGTCTGACTGGGATGTTAAAGCTTTTAACTTTAAACGAGGGGATAAATTCCCAGGAGAGCTCTTTTGCATTTGGCAGCCAGGCAAGCAGGTAAACGGAGGGATCGGAAAAATAGAAGGATCAGGCACAAGTTGGAAAAGAAGCCGACACTGTATTATAATGCCTATAATATCCCAAACGAATAACTTCGGGTTGTGTTTGCTTAAGAACAGCCAGTCAGCATACATATAGATAGCAGCCGAGTGGTGCAGCCAAATGTGCGGTGGTCTAAAATGATATGAATAATAAAGACGCCATGCCGTCATATAGACATATAGAGAAACTTGGCGGGCCGCTGCATGACCAAGCTTGAAAAGCCTTGCGCAGCAGCACCCCATATATACCAGCGCACGGCTGCAGGTTTCTCTGCGGCTCCCATTTCGCCTGCCAAGCAGCATATAGAAAAAAAACGAGGAAGCCCGAAATGGGGATTTACCTCTCCCAAAGGAGAATGGCATGGCATGCTAGACAAAAAAAAATTATTTGCTTTTCGGATCTTCTTGGTTGTCAAGGAAATTCGATCCTATTGCATCTGAAGCTATAGCCCAGTGTCAAAAAACGGCTTTTTTTCTAGAAGGTGAATGAAATTAGGAAAGAAAAATAGCTATAACAGTTTCTGTCTGCCAATCCCAAATCCCTTGTTATGTCCATCCCTAAAAATCACTTTCGATTTCCTTACGCATGGTTCATCCATAACTATTCCAAAACATACGATTAGGGACTTATGGTCACTAGGCTTGTCATTTTTTGCCCAGACAACATGCTGATTACTAATCTTTTATCGAAATTTCCCGTTCCTCCTAAACTTACACCTGCAGGACTACGCTAGAACGCCAAAATGCGCCCGCTGCAGGAATCACGGCGTCATCTCGTGCCTGAAAGGTCACAAGAAATTGTGCACCTGGCGCGACTGTTGCTGCCCCAGCTGTCTACTGGTTGTTGAACGCCAGAAAGTAATGGCCGCGCAAGTGGCTCTCAGACGGTGAATGCAATTTTTTTAAACTGTAGTAGATCTTTAGATTTTTAATCATTCATCTTCAGTACCTTAGTACAAGTGCAGAATAAAGACATAGTTGGTGTTTTGTTACAGTGGAAAATTTTATTAGAACTTTATTTAACAAGGAACCAGTCTCACAGCAAAGTAATTTCCAGATGCGGAAAGTTCAGACATAACCGATCTGTTAAAACCATTTGCGCTATGACATTTCGTTAACAAAATTAAATTTTATAGTACAATCAGTCAGACATCAGATGTCGAATCGCAATGGCGCAGAAATGCTCATACTGACGATGAATTGAACAACGCAGAAGCTTAGGTAGACGGCGCAAAACGACAAGATCAAGGCTGAATAGTCAACTTCTCGAATGCCAGTCAATAGTACTTTGCTTAGCCAGCCTCTTACTTGCTTAGCTATCCATACTTGTAGGCTTAGATTGCTGGTAACGTAGTCGAATCTTGACGCATCGTTGTCAGGAAAGTTTGAGTTGGCTCGATTCATATTGATACTTTAATTCGTTTCAATTATAATATACGTGCATTGGGTTTCAATGTCGAGTAGTGGATGTTTAAATTCATTTTGCCATAGACTATAAAATTAAGAATTAATAATTCTAGGGTCGCGTCTTCTCGTCACTATGCTAGAGAGATGATAATCAGCATATAAAATTCTATACCAATCAGTATAATATTCTGATAGACAGTCTAAGACAGTCTAGTCTATAACCTACTTTGTATAGATCAATCTTTAAAATGCAATCACTTATTTATACGAGTAGTTGCGTGTGATTAATTATTTACAGCTACGCTAAAAGATTGGGCGAAATAGATAGCAAAGTTTGATACAGTCACTTTATATTATAATATGCTAACAATTCATGCTTGAAGAGTGGTGGCAAACATTTCTGGAAAACTAATAAAGCTTCGAGCCTATATATCAGGAATGATGGATGAAAGTTGGATAAAACACACTGCAGGGCAGAGATACCAATCAATTGTATACCAATACCAACCATCTAAGAATGCTTCTATAATACGCTTGTAGTTGAATTCCGGATTTATAGATACCATCTTAGCTCCTTTGCATACAAAATTTTTTTAATGATGGATTTCAATATAAATTTCTTTCATAATATACACGCATAGCCTATATCTGTTCATCTTTACGTCCGTAAACACAACATGAATGATGAATTCGTTACAATTGGCCTCAATATTGGTAGCCATTCGCTTGTATAACTGACTTCATTACAGTTGTGTATAACTATCTGCCTATCTTCTTGGGTTAAAGAATTCTTCATTTTATCAAGTTTATCATAAACAAAAAAGGCGCAGTCGATACACTACAGCATAGCATTAGCCATGCACACGAGCGTGACTTTTCAAATTATTAGCAACAACTGTGCCACCAGAGTCTTTGTTCTAACAAAGAATCTATAAGGCCAACTTGAATTTTAACTTAATTTACAGGCATCAGACTAGTCGAGACGAAGAGGACGGCTCTGATGGCGACGGTTCATCCAGCGGTGGCAGCGGCGGTAAAATCAAACAGAAACTGACAGCCGACAGGAATGGCAAAACAATGCAGCAACAGCAGCAGTATAGTCACAGCAAACAGGTGTTGCACAGTGAGTTAATTTTTGCCCAGCTGCTTTTTGTCTTATAAAATTTTGCTTCATTAGCAAGCAAGAGGCGCAAAATAGGCAGGAAGAATAAACCAGTTCAATATTCTATTATAGTTGAACAAAGACCAGGAAAACTATCCGATCAACCACGGAATACTATATATATAAAAACTTAAAGGTCATTGTCTAGAAGTCCGTGGTTCAACCTTCAGCCCGCTCGCCATTTTCCAGTTTACACACAGCACATTGGCAAGAGTCGGAACAATAAACCAATAAAACACTTTTGCACAAAAAAGTTGCACATTTGTTTAGAGAATCTATTCCCATCTTAGAAACAAAGATTGTGCATTGATTTCGTTCTCCCCTTTTTCCAAAGGCTACAAGAGCCGATTAAGAAGCCTTCAACAACAGCAACAACAACGCCAACAACAACAACAGCAACAGCAGCACCAACAAACCGGCTCGGGCATCCTACCCATGGCTATTGCCGAACGAATTCGTCGACGTAGATGCTTCGCCGATAGTTCGCTCAATCTGCCGTTCGTTGTGATGGCCGCGACCGCTGCAGCTTCGACTGCATCTGCAATCACTACATCGGCGAACAAGCCGATCCCGATGCCGAGTTGCCCAGTTTTACCATCGGCACTTCTGCTACCGACGCCTACACTAGCAGTGCCGCCGCCTCTGCTGCCACCGCCTATTCTAGGTCATCACTTGGTGTCAACTCAGACCGACGCCATAGACCTCAGCATGGGCAAGTTGGCGACCAGCACATCCGCATCAATTCACGAATCGGATCAATCACAGGCTGTCAATGAGCAGCCATCAAACTGTAGCACCAAGAGGCAAAGAATGTCAAATTTTTCGATGGACTCTATTCTGGCTAGAAGTTAATAACTATTAATCAACTATCTATAAATGATTAGACTGAAAATTGTGTCCATTGAAGAACGAACTTCATAAATTGTTGGGGATTTTACTGATAGTAAAATTTTTTTCGTTAAATTTAAGAGCCATGTCCGTAGTAATTCGCAGTTAACGAGTTTTTGTAATTACCATAAAGTGTACATTTCTTGACAAAAATGTAATATTTTTACTTACCATTGAATGACCAACTAGAATTATAGAGAATTTTGCCCGACTCGGATACAACGATTCAATATGATCAACAACGTGTCGAACAAATTCTACAAGTATGCAGCATGTTAAAATACATCATATTATGCATGCAATGCGTCTACGAAATAAGATTCTATAATTATTAACAGTTAATAAAATTTGTCCTCATCATCAACAACTCACCACTTTGCCTGTAAAGGAATGGACCGTGAAGAGCCGAAAATTCCTAAAATTTTTATTTAGGCAGAGTATTTTAATGTAAAAACTTCCGAAATGTCCTACTAACGACAGTATATAGTAGTGCTTACTGAAAATAGCGGCTATTTTATTTATTAAATTCGAAAATAATGATGGTGGGTAAATAAAAAGGACAATAACTTACGCTATTCAAATCAACAGCGAAGCAGTCAAATCTAGTCTTGGTACCGAGAGTTTTGCGCATTTGAATAGCCACAGATGCCAACGAGCGAACCTGCTTGTGGCTGCCATCATTGCCAGGTATAAATAGTAGCGGCTGGCCTTCAAATATGCTCCGGCTCACTGGCTCAGAGTGTCTAGAGATTGGTAAATGTAATATGGCGAATGATTCTGAAGGGATTTAATAATAAATAATTTCTTACATGTTGGGAGGTAATATCAAGGATATGTGAGGTGCCAGTGTGATCAATATTATGGTAGAAATTGGAAGTTTTATCAAGGATAGAGTATGTGGCAATTACATTAGGAGTTAGAGATTTTGATGGAGGTTGGGAAAAAATTTAGGATTGCATCAAGGTTAATGAAAAGGAATAGATTTAAAGATAATGCAGGGTGGCAGATTTGATAGTTTATATGCTGATTTTATACTATATTGATGATCGAAATACACTTTAACTTACCCTTCAGTGTAGACAAACATGTTATAATCAGGAAATTTTCTTCTCACTGATGGTGTCAAAGTGACTGGCTAAAACATTAAGGAGATTAAGAATAAGCTATTACATTTGATTACCAGTTATATTAATTAAGGAAATCAATTTAAAATAATAAACAAATATGCTTTAAAAAAATTTCATTCTTAGTAGTTAACATGTCTGTAATTGAGTTTCAAAATATACTTACAAAAGCCTACCCTTAAACCTTATAAAAATAGCAAATATAACAAATATAAAAAACTTAAGTCTAAAATAAACAATTTTTTATTTAGCTTAGTTGCAGAAAAACTTTTAAATTAAACAGAGCTGATAAAAATTAATTATGATAAAAAATGGACATTGTTAGGACATCACAAATCATGTCATAGATCATAAATTCATTTGTAAGTAAAATTTACTCATGTTAAAGTGCGTACTTGTAGGATGCTAGAAAACAATATATCTATAACTTAGGACCAATACTAATGATAATTAACTGCATGTCAGAGCTGGCCATGGAGACTAGGAGTGGATAATCAACTCAATAACAATAACTTAAATTGAATGTATTTATTTAACTAGATAGCCACAGTCTTATTTATTCATTTTTTATTAATCATACAATTGGTGACCATGACCAAGAATCTGTAGCCAGAGGTTTGCATTTTCATCCACCAGATATCAGAATCCCCTGTTTGCAATTTTTACTTAAATTAACATATTTGTACTTTTTTATGAAAAAACAACTGAAAAAAATGGGTTATTTGAATTTTTGGGTATTGGAAAATACACTGATACCCCTTGGCTATGCTACAACTTTGAATAACTTCAAACTCAAAGATTTCAAAAAAAATTTATTACAATAATTGAATAATAATTATTGGGATTGGAGGGGGCCTCTATATTGCAAAAAGAATATAACTGAAAACATGGAATAATGGAAAAAAATACCCACATAAATACTAATTCATGTAAACTTCTCTTAGGCGATGCATTTGGGTTGTGGATTTAAATGTTTTTTTATTCATAAAAGTGTAAATTTAACATAGCATAGCCATAGGGTAAAGAAGCTAAGCTAAATTCTAAAAGCTATGTTGTGGTAGTAGTGCAAGCTACTATTTATAGTAGCATAAAATCTGTTACTTTAAAAAAACTCAAAAATAATTAACAGCAACTTACAATATATTCAGGATACTGCCACATGTATGTCATGTCACACTTGTTATACTCAACATCGAATACGAAGCTGTACAAGCTTGCCAACAAAGAAACCAAGGCAAACAGCAAAAACGTAAATAAAATGAATGGATGCTTCATCTTTCTGCATATGCATATAGTTTACAAGGACAAGGAAAGGCAAGGCATATAATTTTATGGAATGCTAACTTGTTCGAAAACGTGACAAATTTTCTATGTTGTATTGCTGCTAAATTTTTATTTTCGACTGAAATAATTAGTACTTTAAAGTGAGATTTTTTTGCAAAAATAAATTGTTGCATTGATAAGATGATTAAAGAGGTTTTTGTGTATAATTTACCAAAAGCTGCGTTTCTTTTGTTTTACAAGAATTAGTTCTACATACAAATTTTTGAAATGACTAAACTCCCGCCTAAGCCATCCCAGGTGTTTGCTATGCTATCAGCTTACTCTATACCGTGCCAGAGACGGTCAAAATTCAAATTTCCTCTTAGACCCTGCCCAAATTTGCTGTGAAATTGTAAGGCGTAATCATTTGATTTGTGGCATTTTACGAAAAGTAAAACATAAGACTAAACTACTTCAATTCAATTATATGTGGAGCACTGCCGCCTGTGGGCCCTAATTAATTTCGTAGCTTTTCTTAGCTTATTAGCAATCATTTAATTATTAGTTGAACGAAAGGCCAAAATAAATTTGAAAACGCGTATGTAGTGTTGGATTAAATTTTTTTTGAAAAGCAGGAATTAGCTGTGCAGCCTATTTTAATTGATCTCATGTGCTGAGTGTGGGGGAATGATCCAGGACTTCTCCGAGTCAGGCTCGTGTACTGACCCCAACTGCTGCAGTCCACCACCTCCTCATGTACAATGCGGAGTTGGTTGGGATCAGCAGCTTCAGCTATCCCCAGCCCACATATGATACTGAGCCAGTTGGGGGGGGGGGTGGGATGGGTGTATGACACCCCTATCCCACCTAGGCCCAACATGGTCTACCCAGAAAGAACTAGGCCTAATGAATAGCTTACTTGGCGCAGACTGGAACAATCACCCATATATTCATTGGCAGTAGGCAGTGGGCGCAGGTCAAGAACAATTGCACATAATAGAGATAGACCAGCAAGCACAGCCAAACAACTACTCTATATAATCCTCAGCCAATCATGGTACAACATGGGGAAGAGAGTGGACTATACTTTTTATACAATGCTACATGCAAGGTGTTAGGCGCGCAGGCCTATATATGCAGGCAGGGTTCACTTGAAAGTGAGATGCAACATTGGGATAGGTGTCATTGTTGCAGATATGTAGCCCTATTGGAACCAATTTCAGAAAATGGTGGACACCTTGATTTTGAATATACAAGCACGCCATAGTTTTATAAGCTTTTGTGCAGCTGCACAGGCAAGTCTGGTTAGTGTTATGTTAGAAGTAATGTTAAACATAGTGCAATGTCATATTTCTATGCAGATACTCATCCTTTTGCATGCTGGCGCGCATTAATTTTTTTCCTTCTGTGCCAGATGCCATCCGCAAAAACCTCCATTGGCTCCAATAGGGCCATGTAGGGTAAGGTTGCTTGCATAATAATGATCAATTGGCTAGGGGGGTATTCACTATCCTTAGAAAAAGACACTTTACTCTGCCTATAAAAAAATTAGTTCACAAGCACTGATGGCTTACTCACAACATCATTGCTTTCCATTTTATACCTCTCCCTTCCCTTTATGACACTAGGCCTAACTTATTTATTACCAAAAATATATATTGCAGGTATAATTTCTTAATTTAATAAGAATTATAAACTAATACTAAACAAACCCCAATATCCAGTTCACTAATTTACTAAATAGCTAGCTATAAAATTATAAATAAATCAATGCTTTTTACTTTATTTTTTGCTGGGCACAGGATGCAAAATTGCATGATGTTCTAAATTTTAGGATGTGATTTTAGCATTTAGGATGCAATTTTCTAAAAGTCTTATTTAAGAGGTCTTTTATTGTCAAGAATTAAAAAAATTAGGATGCAAAATCACATCCTATATCAATTTTCAGGATACGATTCTCAAAGTCAAGATGCTATAGCATCCCTATAGCACAAAAAGTAAACATAGACTTCTAAATATAGGCCTATTGTAATAAAAAAACAAGAAGGTTGCATAGATACTAAAATTGGTATTTTATCTAATTATCTAGCCATGGGTCTAACTATTTCATAAACCATCAGATATGCAATATGTCAGAGGTATTTACATCAAGATAGGCTGATACCAGTACACTTGCACAAGAAGCTTGATTTCTATTTGTGTAGAACGCCTTGCTCTTTAAACCTGTCAAATATATTCAATACTAGTACATTTTATAAAGTATCATAGAGTTTATTTCTTTATTTCTTTCAGTATTGGATATTTTTATTTGTAGTAGCTATATACCTAGTTATTTATATATTATATATAGTAGAATTCTTCTGATTTTCAAAGACCTAACCTGATTCTAAGAGGCCAAAAATGACTTTCAAGAAAGCAAACTTTTCTTTTAACAGACTAGCATTAAAATAAACTTATTATCAGTTAAAAAATATATTTACCAACATTGCATCAGGGCAACCATTGAATATGGCAATAAACAATAAAAAGATTGCCATTAGTATTGGAATGGTGACTTTAATTGTTTTATCTCATTTGAAAAATACTAAATTGCATTAGCTAATGATTTTCTAAATCAAACTATATTTTTTTGCCCAGAGTAATTGTCATATGAATCCTATACTCTAGACTATAGTTCAGTAATAAGGCATTAACAATGCTTAGTCATAAAACTTAAGTATTTCCAGTGAAAGTTATTTCCTATATTTAAATTTTGGGAACCTATAATATAATTTTAGTAGTTAAGGTCCATTAAAATGTAACAGTATACATAGGCCACCTTTTGTCTAGTTTTTAATGGTCATTTTATTTTTACCTTTTGTGATTCAAAACCAAGCATTGACAATATAAAATGTTGGTCTGCTAAAAATTACTATACTTGGTTCTATAAAACAAAGCTATGCAACCCAAGAATGCCATTTAGCCATATAGTCAGGAAGGTAGTTATGTTTTAAATTGAATTAAAAAAATTATTTACTTCAGTCAAAAAATCTTTTTGCAAATTTACCTTGGTAGCTGGATGCAACAATGTCAGGTGAGTTTAGGGTTATTAGTTTGTAATTTCACATTATTTACATTGTTAAAGTTAATTCACTTAGCAAAAAATATCAATAAAACATTTTTAGATTCAACAACTGCATTCACACAAGCTGATCATGATGCACTACTCAATCATGTCTTTCCTGAGCGACTTAGTGATTCTAAGTAAGTGCATGGTAATTTGTCTAACATGTATTATGCAGTTTTTAGAGCTATGAATGATTTTGCATCTCATCCACTCTTTTTAGATCTTCGGAATTATCGCTTGCAAATCTGACAGACTACTTGAAGCAGACTATAGCTGATTCTATCGATGAATTAAAGATTAGCTGTAAGTAAATATTGTGATTGCTGGTCCCTTGGATTAATTTTATTTGTTTAAGTGCTAATCTGGAATACTTTAACAAAATTAGACGAGGACCTTTTGACCAGATAGATGAGCCAACCTACAGAAGATAGTAGTGCAGTGCATAAGGGTTGTGTACAGTGCCTTGTTCGAGGGCACAGAATGTCTCTTAGAGCCGGGACTCGAACCCACGACCTTTTGTTCTTAAGTTTGTCTCGATAATCCAGCCTATCTCTACGTACTTTTTTTAAATGTTTCAGCCAGCCTAAAAACTTTCAACAACGGGCGTTTAGGCCCAGAAAAAGTTTACTTAGACTCCGAGACCAATGTTGGCGGTCAGGTCCTATTAGATCGTCGCCGACAATTAATAGTCGGGCACAGTTCGTTTAGCACCGCTCGGGCGAATTGTTGCGTCTATGCTGGCAAATGGTGCTACGAGGTTAGACTGTGTACTGGCGGTTTACTGCAAATTGGTTGGTGCACGTTAAAGTGCACTTTTGCTAGAGAGGTCAGTCTATTGAGATTTATTGTTTTATCACTTTTCTGGCATTTGATAACAAAACAATGTTTAAATTTTTTTGTTATTTCAGAATGGCGTCGGAGACACGCCAAATTCTTACGCCTACGACGGTTCAAGAGTGCGAAAATGGAATGCCAAATTTGGCACCTACGGAGAGGTTTGTATTGGGGTGCTGTTTGGTTTTTTAAGTTGACTTAATGTCGCAAAGAAATGGGAGTAGAAATGATAAAGAATATGGGGGCTGAAATAGGGAAGAATATATTGAAGATAGAATGAGGAAGAATCTGGAAGGTAGAATGAGGAAGAACATGGGAGATGGAATGAGGAAGAATATGGGGGCCGGAATTGGGAAGAATATGGAAGATGGATTGGGGAAGAATATGGGAGATGGAATGGGGAAGAGTATGGAAGAGGGAATAGGAAAGAATTTGGGAGATGGAATGGGGAAGAATATGGGAGATGGAGTGGGGAAGAATATGGGAGATGGAATGGGGAATAATATTTAAGATGGAATGGGGAAGAATATGGGAGATTTAATGGGGAAGTATATGGGAGATGGAATGGGGAAGAATATGGGAGATGGAATGGGGAATAATATGGGAGATGGAATGGAGTCGAATATGGGAGATAAAATGGGGAAAAATAGGGAAGAATATGGAAGATGGAATGGGGAAGAATATGGGAGCTAAAAAACGGGGAAGGATATTGGAGATGGTATGGGGAAGAATTCGGGAGTTTAGGCAAATGAAGGTACAATGAGGCATAGTTTTTTGAAGCAATGTGTCTATTACAAAAATGCCTTGTAGGATATCATTTGTAGTTAGCTAGTAAGGGAAAATGCACGTAGGGGCAAGAGAAAGGCACAAGAAGAAAGAAATATAGCATATTGATACAAATACAATGCACATACACAGTCTCGTGTATCCATCGTAAGCACGCATGATGAGAATTGTCTCGTTCGTTTGACCAACGCTATCCTTTGTTGGATTGGCAGTTTGATATGAGACCATAATTTTCTGAGCGTTAGGTTTATTTACTATATTTTTAAGTTTGTTGCAATAAACCAGTGGTTAGTGGATCTTTTTGAAAATTCGTTTAACCCTCTAAAAATCGCCCCCTAAAAATCCTTGAGATGGCCACTTTAACTCCCTCAGAATCGCCCCTTAGCCTCCTTGAGAATGGCCACTTTAACTCCCTCAGAATCGCCCCTTAGCCTCCATGAGAATGGCCACTTTCACTCCCTCAGAATCGCCCCTTAGCCTCCATGAGAATGGCCACTTTAACTCCCTCAGAATCGCCCCTTAGCCTCCTAGAGAATGGCCACTTTCACTCCCTCAGAATCGCCCCTTAGCCTCCTAGAGAATGGCCACTTTAACTCCCTCAGAATCGCCCCTTAGCCTCCTTGAGAATGGCCACTTTAACTCCCTCAGAATCGCCCCTTAGCCTCCTAGAGAATGGCCACTTTCACTCCCTCAGAATCGCCCCTTAGCCTCCTAGAGAATGGCCACTTTCACTCCCTCAGAATCGCCCCTTAGCCTTCATGAGAATCGCCACTTTAACTCCCTCAGAATCGCCCCTTAGCCTCCATGAGAATCGCCACTTTAACTCCCTCAGAATCGCCCCTTAGCCTCCATGAGAATGGCCACTTTAACTCCCTCAGAATCGCCCCTTAGCCTCCTAGAGAATGGCCACTTTAACTCCCTCAGAATCGCCCCTTAGCCTCCTAGAGAATGGCCACTTTCACTCCCTCAGAATCGCCCCTTAGCCTCCTAGAGAATGGCCACTTTAACTCCCTCAGAATCGCCCCTTAGCCTCCTAGAGAATCGCCACTTTCACTCCCTCAGAATCGCCCCTTAGCCTCCATGAGAATGGCCACTTTAACTCCCTCAGAATCGCCCCTTAGCCTCCTAGAGAATGGCCACTTTCACTCCCTCAGAATCGCCCCTTAGCCTCCTAGAGAATGGCCACTTTCACTCCCTCAGAATCGCCCCTTAGCCTTCATGAGAATGGCCACTTTAACTCCCTCAGAATCGCCCCTTAGCCTCCATGAGAATGGCCACTTTAACTCCCTCAGAATCGCCCCTTAGCCTCCATGAGAATGGCCACTTTAACTCCCTCAGAATCGCCCCTTAGCCTCCTAGAGAATGGCCACTTTAACTCCCTCAGAATCGCCCCTTAGCCTCCATGAGAATGGCCACTTTAACTCCCTCAGAATCGCCCCTTAGCCTCCTAGAGAATGGCCACTTTAACTCCCTCAGAATCGCCCCTTAGCCTCCTAGAGAATGGCCACTTTAACTCCCTCAGAATCGCCCCTTAGCCTCCTTGAGAATGGCCACTTTAACTCCCTCAGAATCGCCCCTTAGCCTCCATGAGAATGGCCACTTTCACTCCCTCAGAATCGCCCCTTAGCCTCCTAGAGAATGGCCACTTTAACTCCCTCAGAATCGCCCCTTAGCCTCCTAGAGAATGGCCACTTTCACTCCCTCAGAATCGCCCCTTAGCCTCCATGAGAATCGCCGATTCAACTCCCTCAGAATCGCCACTTTAAATCTAGCATGGGTTTTAAATCGCCTACAAAAATTTGGCAAACTTTTTTTACTTTGCAAAATGCAGCAATGGTCAGCGCATGACGTAATCGCCTGCTGCATCGACTGCGACCAAGGCACCGTGTCGTTTTATATCAACGGCCGAAGCTTGGGCGTCGCTTTCACTGATATTCGTCTGGGCCCAGGCTTTGCCTACTTTCCGGCCTTAAGTTTAGCTCGTGGGCAGGCTGCCTTTCTTAACTTTGGCGATACCCCGTTCGTGTGAGTCATTTATTTTTTTTAACTTGATGCTTTAAACTAGACATTACTATTGTGATGAAATTATTTAGTCTCGTTCGTTTGAGCTTATCAGCTTGTTTTGTGATATAAATTTTTTTTTCTGATTCTTTTAAAATTTTCCGTAAAAACCGTATTCGTCTACTGATAGTAGCTAACTATCGAATATGTTTTAATATTTTTAGCTACCCAATACCGGACGATTATCAACCGTTGCAAGCGCCTCCGCTGCGTTTAGAAGCCCAATTATTGCCTGTGCTGTCTCATCTAGAACGATTGATACCTCTGGCGGCTGATACTAGAAATGATTTATTATCCTCTACGACTAACGTTCCGGCCAGTGCTTCGGAATCGAATAATAATAGTACTAATGCTAGTGCAGCGGTAGGATCTTCAATCGGCTCTTCAGCCGGGTCTACGCCAGCCGCGGCCGCTTGTGCAACTGCTAGAAGCAGAGATTCCACTTGTTGGCTAATTGCTTCGCATTTGCTGCCCCTAATTGAACAAGGATTGGTGAGTAATTTTTATACTGAGCATTTACTGAGCACTAAGGGGTACCCTATTAAACCTACCCAGGTAAGGGTAGGGATAGGAATCTCCCCTACCCCTTGAACCTACCCTAGGAATCTCCCCCTACCCCTAAAAACTACCCCAGGAATCTCCCCCTACCCCTAAACCTAACCCAGGAATCTCCCCCTACCCCTTAAACCTACCCCAGGAATCTCCCCCTACCGCCTAAACCTACCCTAGGAATCTCCCCCTACCCATTAAACCTACCCCAGGAATCTCCCCCTACCCATTAAACCTACCCCAGAAATCTCCCCCTACCGCCTAAACCTACCCTAGGAATCTCCCCCCTCAAACCTATCCTAACTTTTTCCCATTCAACTGGATCTAGGAATCTTCCCCTAAAAGTGTCTCTAAGAATCGGCCTCTAAGACGTCTGTTAGAGCATTAACCATAATTTTTCGAAGAAATATTTACCTTAATTGGCTTTCCTTTTAATGCGCTATAAGAATTCAGTTAAAAACACAATGATGAAATAATTGTCTCGTTCGTTTGAACGCCTGTCATTCCATTGGAATTTCAGTCGTTGATATTATGCCTTTGTATCTGAATATTAAGTACAAAGAGCTTTAAGCGTGTTAACCAAAATTATAAATACGGTCCTAAAGTGCACTAATTATGGCTAAATATTTTTTGCAGACCTCCGACTACACGATTGCCAAATATATTCTACCATTGATGGCCAAATTCACTGATATTGATTGCTTGCCGCAGGCCAGGCAGTGCCATCTTGAGGTTATTGTTCAGTACATTTGTACTTTTCTGCAGGTAAGTGCTTTCTTTTAGCTACTCGTACTTAAGCTGTGCATGAGAATCGCCCCTCAGAATTTTACTGTCAGATGAGAATCGCCACTCAGGATTTTACTGTCAGATGAGAATCGCCACTCAGGATTTTACTGTCAGATGAGAATCGCCCTTCGGGATTTTAGTGTCAGATGAGAATCGCCCCTCAAGATTTTAGTGTCAGATGAGAATCGCCCCTCAAGATTTTAGTGTCAGATGAGAATCGCCCCTAGATAAGAAATTCTCTTCTAAAAAATCTCCCTGAAAATCGTGTTAACCTGTAAATCAGCCTGTCAATTGTCAAATTTCAGAGAGACAGCTGTCAAAACGCCCTATCCTGTATTGTTTCCGCCCTATTCGCCAGCTGCCACTGCCACCCCAGCCCAGACTATGCTCATCAGAGAACCTGCCTAAGCATACTATTGGCCTTGCTGAGGCATGACTGCGCCCGACGCTACCTAATCTCGTCTGTGCTATTCGATATTGTGGAATTGCCCGTCTTCTGCTTTGTTAATCCATTGCCGGAGTTGGTGTTTACTAAGGAGCCTTATATATTTGTAAGTTTCATTTTATAATAAAAAATTATTAAAATAAATTTTGTGACCCGACCTTTCGATCAGATGTACAGCCCACGGCACAGCCGCAGATAGTTGGGCGGCGCATCAGAGAGCTGTGTACAGCTTTCAGCCTGACGGGCTGGAGGGGCCGCAACACCCACACTAAATTTACCCAGCTCAAACTGGTACCCGATCTCAGCTGGGTGGACTGAAGCAGTGCGGGATTAAGTGCCTTGCTCAAGGACACAAATTGTCTCCTAGGGCCGGGACTCGAACCCACGACCTTTCGGTCATGAAGCATGCGCCCTAGCCACTAGGCTACAACTCCTCTCCTTCATTTTATGCAGTTCAAGAGTTGTCTCCTAGTTGCTAGGGCTTCTGATCTACTATGACCGGAAGGTCGTGGGTTCGAGCCCCGGCTACCTAGTCCTAGCTTGGATCGGGTGCCAGTTTGAGCTAGCAAATTTTGGTTGGTTGCTGCGCCCCAACCCTCCAGCCCGTCAGGACTGATCAGCTGTACACAACCCTCTAGGATGCGCCGCGCAGCTCTCTTCACCTCTTATGATATCCCATTGTTGTAAAACAACACTGCAGGAAGATTCCAAACGCGAAAAGTACAGCAGTACTCCGCATTCAACGCCAAACATTGCTTGGAAACTCGGTTCATCAGCTCAATCTCGCCTAGCCGAATACCAGGCCAACACTAGCAAAGTTGACGATCTAATTCACGAGATTCTTCGAACTTTAATGACTCATTCCGATGGCACTTTAGCCGTATTGGCCGACAAGCTGCACGAGTTTGTCCGTGACAACATGTCCCAGGATACGGTCACTCTGCAGCCCGCTGTGCTCAGAGACTGCTGTCCGCAGACTGTTATGCCGGCATTTTTTCACGCTCTGGTGCGAGCTATTCAATCTAAATGGAATTCAACGCCTGAGATGGCGGTGAGTTGCTTGATTAATTTATTGATTTTTTTTAATCAACTTTGCTTGGGACTCGGAAAGTCGAACCATTGACCTCAGGATTAAAAATTTGGATCGAACTCGGAACCTAACCATCATATCGAGAATCGAACCCCTAACCATCATATCGAGAATCGAACCCCTAACCTTCATATCAAGAATCGAACCCCTAACCATCATATCGAGAATCGAAGCCCTAACCATCATATCGAGAATCGAACCCCTAACCATCATATCGAGAATCGAACCCCTAACCTTCGTATCGAGAATCGAACCCCTAACCATCATATCGAGAATCGAACCCCTAACCTTCATATCAAGAATCGAACCCCTAACCTTCATATCAAGAATCGAACCCCTAACCATCATATCGAGAATCGAACCTCTAACCATCATATCGAGAATCGAACCCCTAACCATCATATCGAGAATCGAAGCCCTAACCATCATATCGAGAATCAAAGCCCTAACCATCATATCGAGAATCGAACCCCTAACCTTCGTATCGAGAATCGAACCCCTAACCATCATATCGAGAATCGAAGCCCTAACCATCATATCGAGAATCGAACCCCTAACCTTCATATCAAGAATCGAACCCCTAACCTTCATATCAAGAATCGAACCCGTAACCATCATATCGAGAATCGAAGCCCTAACCATCATATCGAGAATCAAAGCCCTAACCATCATATCGAGAATCGAACCCCTAACCTTCATATCAAGAATCGAACCCCTAACCATCATATCGAGAATCGAAGCCCTAACCATCATATCGAGAATCAAAGCCCTAACCATCATATCGAGAATCGAACCCCTAACCTTCGTATCGAGAATCGAACCCCTAACCATCATATCGAGAATCGAACCCCTAACCATCATATCAAGAATCGAACCCCTAACCATCATATCGAGAATCGAACCCCTAACCATCATATCGAGAATCGAACCCTTAACCTTCATATCAAGAATCGAACCCCTAACCTTAATATCGAGAATTGAACCCCTAACCTTCATATCAAGAATCGAACCCCTAACCTTCATATCGAGAATCGAACCCCCGACTTCCCCGCCAATCCGCAGCCATTCGATCAGCAGCCCTACATTCCTGCCGAATACTTCTGCCTGGAAGAATTGGACTCCTACGAGGCCCAGAGGCTGGGCGGCCTGCAAGCCTATCTACTCAAAACGTACAAAGACGAGGTCAGCTCAGTGTTGCGCTCGTCAGCAACCCTCGCCGAGCAGTACCGTCAGCGTGGCGGACTGCATTCAACAACTGCGTCTAGCGAATCGGTTGTCAGCAGCGGTAAACGAAGGTTTGTTGGCAGCCTCGGTGCGCTGCTCACTTTCACTGGACGAGGCAGTAGCAGCAGCGGGGCTAATAAAGACAGCGGCGGCTCGCCTACTACTGAACAGCAGCATGTGAGATTTTGTTGGATAGCCAACTTTCTTGGCTTCGCACATTATGAATCTATGATTGCAGATCCTCTGGTTCGGAAGTTCTCCCAGATCCTCAGATTAAGGAAGTCACACTCCCACATCCTCAGATTGGGGAAGTCACACTCCCACATCCTCAGATTGGGGAAGTCACACTCCCACATCCTCAGATTGGGGAAGTCACACTCCCACATCCTCAGATTGGGGAAGTCACACTCCCACATCCTCAGATTGGGGAAGTCACACTCCCACATCCTCAGATTGGGAAGCCACACCCCACATCCTCAGATTTAGGAAGCCACACTCCCACATCCTCAGATTGGGGAAGTCACACTCCCACATCCTCAGATTGGGGAAGCCACACTCCCAAATCCTCAGATTGGAGAAGCCACACTCGTAGATCCTCAGATTGGGGAAGCCACACTCGCAGATTCTCAGATTGGGGAAGCCACACTAACACATCCTCAGATTGGGGAAGCCACACTCCCACATCCTCAGATTGGGGAAGCCACACTCCCACATCCTCAGATTGGAGAAGCCACACCCCCACATCCTCAGATTTAGGAAGCCACACTCCCAAATCCTCAGATTGGAGAAGGCACACTCGTAGATCCTCAGATTGGGGAAGCCACACTCGCAGATTCTCAGATTGGGGAAGCCACACTAACACATCCTCAGATTGGGGAAGCCACACTCCCACATCCTCAGATTGGGGAAGCCACACTCCCAAATCCTCAGATTGGAGAAGGCACACTCGTAGATCCTCAGATTGGGGAAGCCACACTCGCAGATTCTCAGATTGGGGAAGCCACACTAACACATCCTCAGACTCAGATTGGGGAAGCCACACTCCCACATCCTCAGATTGGAGAAGCCACACTCGTAGATCCTCAGATTGGGGAAGCCACACTCCCACATCCTCAGATTGGAGAAGCCACACTCGTAGATCCTCAGATTGGGGAAGCCACACACCCACATCCTCAGATTGGGGAAGCCACACTCGCAGATTCTCTGATTGGGGAAGCCACACTAACACATCCTCAGATTGGGAAAGCCACACTCCCACATCCTCAGATTGGAGAAGCCACACTCCCACATCCTCAGATTGGGGAAGCCACACTCCCACATCCTCAGATTGGGGAAGCCACACTCCCACATCCTCAGATTGGAGAAGCCACACTCGTAGATCCTCAGATTGGGGAAGCCACACTCCCACATCCTCAGATTGGAGAAGCCACACTCGTAGATCCTCAGATTGGGGAAGCCACACACCCACATCCTCAGATTGGGGAAGCCACACTCGCAGATTCTCTGATTGGGGAAGCCACACTAACACATCCTCAGATTGGGGAAGCCACACTCCCACATCCTCAGATTGGAGAAGCCACACTCCCACATCCTCAGATTGGAGAAGCCACACTCCCACATCCTCAGATTGGAGAAGCCACACTCGTAGATCCTCAGATTGGGGAAGCCACACTCCCACATCCTCAGATTGGAGAAGCCACACTCGTAGATCCTCAGATTGGGGAAGCCACACTAACACATCCTCAGATTGGGAAAGCCACACTCCCACATCCTCAGATTGGAGAAGCCACACTCCCACATTCTCAGATTGGAGAAGCCACACTAACACATCCTCAGATTGGAGAAGCCACACTCCCACATCCTCAGATTGGAGAAGCCACACTCCCACATCCTCAGATTGGGGAAGTCACACTCCCACATCCCCTTATTGCCCTCGCCTGTTCAACATTGGAATTGGACACTCTAGCGACTCCAAAAATGTGCTAAAATATTCCTTTAGGCTTCAGCAGCGCCGCCTTCGCCTTCAACGCCGGCTCATCATCCGCAGTTGCCTCTAGCGCCAGCCATGCTAGCGGAATTCGGCTGCTGCCGCTCGATGGTGCCGTCTTCAACAAGTCCTTCGTCCGGTTCCAGACAGCACGGCGGCGCAACATTTTTAGACGAACAGCATCAGCAGATGATGCTGCATCTGCAAGCTCCGTCCTATTCTCCATCTTCTTCATCATATTTCAGTCAGCTTCACCATCAGCAACACCAACACCGTCGACATAATCGCCGACAACAACAACAGCAACATAGACAACAGCAGCAGCAGCAGCAGCGCAGTTTAGTCTTGCCGCTGATTCGCCTACTGGACTGCACTGTCGCTCTGTACTACCTGAGCGTGTATCGTCAGCTAGTGCTGGCCAGCAAGCGCCTGTTGGACTACGCCTCGTATTGCGACGCTCTTGAACAGACCAGAGCCAATGCGGCCAACTGTCCCCCAGATAGGCTTGACGATATTGGCCAGCCTATTAAAACCGCCGAATTAGTGTTGCGCAATCATTTGATTGGTCGAGAGGCGGCGCTTGTAAACCTATTGGCTGGCCCGTTGTCGCCGGAGATGCGCAATTCTGTGCGTTGGCTGTGCGGCGTTTTGTCGGCTACGTTTGCTAAAGCGGCCGGGCCTGCCGGTGCTGATCAGGAGAATAGCAATAATCTGTTCAGATTCTTGCCCGAGTATTTCGTTACCGCGGCGGCTAATGCTTTCTATACGTTGAAAGATGTGTGCGGCTTGTTGGTGCCGCTTGCGACTGCCGAGGGTGAGTTCTTCTTTTGATTAATTCTTAATTTCTTCGGGGTTACTTTTACTTTCTGTCTGTCTGTCTGTCTGCCTGCCTTTCTGTCTCTGTGTCTGTCTGTCTGCCTGTCTGCCTGTCTGCCTGTCTGTATGTCTGTCTTTCTGTCTTTCTGGCTGTCTGTCTGCCTGTGTGTCTGTGTGTCTGTCTGTCTGTCTGCCTGCCTTTCTGTCTGTCTTTCTGTCTTTCTGGCTGTCTGTCTGCCTGTGTGTCTG